>JANSTX010027822.1:0-14725 GCA_027564355.1 Penthetria funebris | reverse complement strand
AATTACCGCAGACAACACCCAGTGCTGGATTTAAATTTATAAAAAAACCAACATATACCAAGTAAGTTAAAAAAAAAAAAAAAAAAAATAAAATAAATAAAAATCATTTCAAATAATTGATTAATACAATAGTTTACAATTTATTACCTTATTTAATTCCCTACATATATTTATCTCCGTATATTGATCAGATGATCTTCGAAAACATAATGCATCAATTGCAACAATGCAACATTCTTTACGTAAACATTCATCGTATGGTGTACGATCGATAAAATCACCGGCCCATCGAAATGTAGACGCATAGCCGACATAATCATTAAATCGTTCGCAACCAATCATAAATAGTGATTCATTTGATTGTAATTTTTCCGTAAATAATTTACTTATAATTAATTCGGGACATATAACAAAACGGATCTCCTCTTGAACACAACCTTTACCTAATACACCACCACCTAAATAACTATTTGCAAAATCAACTTGTAATAAACCATTGCTATCTTCAATTGTACCAATTGACGATACATGTAACATTGTATTACCTAATAATTTATTACATGATTTCCAATTTGGTAAATCATTTTCTTCGATACATCGTCGTGACATTGTTACTACACCAATTGGCACTAAAATAGGTAATTTTAATATAAATTATTATTTCTTTAAAAATTTATAGACTATACTGATTTTTAATAGTATTGAGAGTATTAATTCTTAATGTTTTGCAATACATTTTTCAAGCAATAACTTTATATTATAGTTTGTCGTCAATTATTGAATTGTATGATAATTTATTTAAAAGTAAATACTAATTACACACCAATATAGTCGATAAATTGTTTTAATTTTCAATAACTTACTTTTTCTACAAATACGTACAAAATAATTGCAAATACATTTGATTTTTTCAATAACTTGTGTTTCACAAGACATAAATAATCGATTAAAATTAATATCCGGAAATTTATTATATTCTGAATCTCTATTTTCTGTATTACGACGAGGATATGTGCATAAAAATGCATTTGCCAATAGACATGCAATTTGCTCTTGACTCATTGATATTGTTTTATTGGAATTTTGTTTCAATAATGGTATACCCTTACGTATTAAATCTGGTAAACTTAGGGCTAATTGAATAATTTTCGGTAATGTATTTTCGAAAAATAATTTTGATTCATCTTCTTCTAATTCCTAAAATCAAATTGATAGAATAAATTAATTAACAGAATTCAAATTGTAAACATATATGACTTCAATGGATAAAATAATAGAAAATAATGGTGTACATAAGAACAACTCCACTAGTTTACATAATCGTTTATCTGCAGTTTGCACAATCAATATATGTAAGACATATGGTGTGATTGCGCCAAAAAAACTAATAGCTTGTTGAATGGCATGTAAATGTAGCAACAAAAATATAGGTATTAATAATTTTTGTTTATGGGATTGATGAATGAATATCATACCAACTGGCAGCCGTAGTCTTACATTCAATTATTGAGTCGATCACTTGATGTTAAATGTGTATTGCAAATGGCAAATTAATATCGTAATGTCGGCAAATGTAACGTAAAGAAAAAGATGATGATGATGACAATGTTGGAAGCGAAAAAATAATAACGTAATGTTGCCCATGGCCCACTTAAAACATAAATGTTAAGACAATGATGTTAAACTTGATAAAGAAACATCTTGTCAACACATTACGTATGAATTTAAAAACCACTCTATCAACTTATTCAATCGATCAATGTTTTACAATAAAATAAGAATAAAAAATATCATCAACCTGTTCAAATAATGTATGTAATGCTCGAAATTTCCATTTACTATATCTTGTATTATATGAAATGATAGCTTTTTCCAATTCCAAACTGTTGTTAATTTTCTTGGAAAATGCATTTACTATAAGCGACCATCTACTCTCAATATATTTTACACCATTTTCCTAAAAAAAAAAAAAAAAACAATAATGTAACAAAATGAACATTAATATACAAAACGAAATAAATACAACTTACATTAGTTACAGGATATTTACTTTCTGGTGCACATGGTAAACGAACATGATTTGAATCCCATTTCATAGCACCAATTTGTGGTTCTGGTGGTAAATTACAATTTTTTATCGGTAAATGATATAGCACAGTATGACTTTCAGATGCGCAAATTTTTGGAAAATGCTACACAACATAAATAGATTTGCCAACTATTAACATTTAATTAATTCAATTAAAATGATTTACCTTAAATTTCCCATTACTGTATTCATGTATTTCTTTAATTGAATTACCCAACCAATTTTTTGTCATTTTGTGATCATCTAAAATTAATATAAAATATGAAATGATTTGGGTGATATTCATAACATTGATCAATGAATAATCAAATAATGTTTAGTTAATGCAATTATCTCTTAAACTTCTTGACCAGAATCATAAAATTGTGTACAAAATTGTCGTTAGTTACAACACAAAATAAAATAAATTAGCTGTTTGCAAACAAATCACTTTTAAATGTAATCATGATGATAGTGGACCACTAAATACGTTTCCCGGACATAAAATGCTGCAAATTTTTATATAAGAAGCAGATAGAGCAGAATGTAAAATTACATTTCACGTCACCATATGCAATATGTATCATGGATTTGCTGGTTTAAGTTGTAGTGATGATATATTCATAGATTAAATTGCATTTATTTCTATATCATACCATACCATTTTCGCTAATTTAGTTGCCCCGCAATGAATCAAAACATTCACAAAAGATATAGTCAATTGCAAAATATTATGCAATCGATTTATTTGAAAGTGTCTGGAATAGAAAAAATGTATTCAGCCTTCCGTAGTGTACACATTTATTATCTATTCCTTAAAATGACAATAAAGATATTCCTTTTGTGAAATACTTTTTGTCATATCTTTACCATACTACGGCAAATTTCCAGACAATTTATCCCTGTACGATATTTAACCATTTTTGAGGCAATGGACATTAGAAATACAAATTTGATAACATTAATATGTGATCTATCGTTATTTATTACCTGAAATTTCCAAATTTTCCATTAACATAATAATAAATATAAATTAAATAGTATTTTAACTAAAAAAAAAAAAATAAACAAATTAAATTATAACAAATCACGACTGTTATCAAAAAACAATTTTGACTTTTGGGGTGTTGATTGTTACATATCAATTAATCAAAAAATTGTGTATATATATATGCGTTCAAATGCTTTATATGGTGTAAAAATGTGTACACCGGTGTAGTGGGAAATAAAAGATTAATAAAATATTTGTTGTTTCAAATATATTTATAATTATAAGTCATTCGCTGTGACCAATAAAAGTTTTGTATTATGTTTTTTATTAGGTGAATGTACATTTATATGAAGTTTTTGAGAAACCACAACGTAGCGATATGCTGAACATATAAAAAAGGCAATATAAGAACGAGACTATATGATGCATTGAACGTACACGTAAACAACTTTTAGCACGCAAACAATAAACCGCGTAATTTAATTATTTTTTTTGTTTTTTTTTTTAAGAAGCTTCTTGTCAACGTTTGTTGTTTGTGTCAGTGATGAAAAGTGTATTTTTTTTTCATTAAATTATATATTTATAGATTAAATATATTATTTATTTAAATGTATAAATGAAATATTGTTAAAATGGAAATTGTTTTGAATTCTGATATTGCTAAATTAGTATTGGGTAAGGGCATTTCTCTTTTTTATTCTTTTCTTGGACAGTAATGATTTTGTGTAACCTTAAAATTTTGTACATTTTTTATGTTTATATATATATATTATTATTCGTTTTTATTGAATTTATTGCATAATTTATAGTATTTATTTATTAATTTAAGTGAAATAAATTTGTTTATATTCAAATTCATGAGAGGAAATCTATTAATTATATGATTTTACCTGTTGTTTAGAAATTAATTAAAATGCCAGCAGTAGACATTTGCAATTTACAATGAAATTTCGATAAAGAAAAAATTCTGTACATTCAAATCATAAAATGATGATATTTAATTTATAGAAAATATTTTTAATTAAAAATTGAATGTTTTCCGTAAAATATATTATTAATAGTATTACGTATTTCTATTAAAAAATCGGTAATGTTGTTAATTAAATTTTAGGATATTTAAAGAAACAACGATTAGATAATGCCTATACAATACTATGTGAAACCAGTCCATATTTGAAGGAAGAACATGATTTGTTATCAAAAGGTCTAAAACCCTATAATGTTGCAGATTTACAAACTTTATTACAAGAACATTGTGAATTTAAATGTTTAGGTATTAGACATGTTGTGTGATGGCATTTTTTTTTACCATAAACACAGTATTTGTTTTAATAATTAATAATTTTTATGTTAATATTTTTAGTTAATGAATTTAGCAAGTATTTACCTTTGGAAATATCAGAAAAATATGAGAAATTCCAATTAAGGCAAAAAATTAAATTTATATTAAATGCAACCAGAAATTATTATGGAAATGAGACTAAAGAATGCAACAAAAGAAAAAGGTAAATAAAAGTTTTTCTTATTTTAATTGTTTGTTTTAAATTCATTGTTCAAATTGGTATTAAGTGTTCAAAAATTAATTGAAATGTTCATTCGTCTAACATTGGTAAATATTAAAGTGCTCTATATTTTCATGTACCATAATGGTCCAGATAATGAGATGATCTAATGTTATATATGTGCTTTACTTATGTTTGTCATGTGATTTGAACAACCAATAACCAAGTAGGTTGTGATCGACAATGTTTTCTAGCATAATTTCCAATACTTAAAGCTAATTTTACGCTGCTAGTTACCGTTCTATGGTTTACGTGATCTTACCATCTTAATCTACTTTGATATTGTAATCATATTGGTCATAGGTGCCTCGAATATAGTTACTTTTAATTATATTCTTAAATGTTACTCCGGATGACCCCTTCAACATTCTCATTCCGGTTGTGTGTAATTTGTGCATATGGTCTTTTTAACAATCCAAAATTCATATGGTCCCCATTCAGAATCGTATACGTCATTAAACTTGGAACACCGATCTCCACTTTATCCAACCGCACTTTATTTAATATTGAATGTCATCACCTATTTTATCCCTTGTTATGATAGCTGCTCGTAAATATGTAACGTCCAATATAATCGTGTTTTGGATATGAATCGTAGGATTGTTATTAAATTAAAAAAATATGTATTCTGTTTTAGTGTGACTAATACATAATCCGTTGATCTGCAATACCAAATTTCCCAACTTGATTTTCTTTTGCAGTTCAACAGAACAGAAGCTATGAATGACATGTGAAAGTATTTCTTATTATCTCTGTTCTTTTCAATCATTATGCAAAGTGTTTGCAAAAGCATAACTCCTTTATGTCTTTTTTTATTGTCTTAAAAAAAGCAATTTTGTGTTCTTTCCGAATGAGATCGAACAATAAAAAAGTTGCTGAAAAATATTTTTATTTTTGAATTCATCGTCATCTCGACATTTGTCCCACGCGGAATCATAGGGCTTCAACTCAACTCAGTCCATCTCCTTCGCTTCACTCAATTTCATTCACTTCACTCCATCTCCTGCACTTAATCTAAATTCACTTCACTCCAACTCATTCACTTCACTCCCTCTCCCTCACTTCACTCAATTGTCAATATATTCTATTATTGTTAATTTATTTTTAGGAGATACTCAATAAGTGGTAGTTTATCAGTTGAAGCAACTCAAATCGAAGATTTACCTGGAAATCATTATCAACATAAACATAAAAGACGAAAACTTATTGTTTTAGATTCAAGTTCGACAGCAATTCAAGGAGATAATAATTATTCAGTTGCAAACGACGCTGTTATTGATACTGCTGATGATGACGATGATGGTGAGGATGGTGGTGATGAGAATGATGTTGAATATGAAGACGATATTGATGAAAAATATGTAATTGAATCAAGTGACGTCGTTGACAATAACTACAATGTTAATAATAATAATAATAATAATAATAATAATAATAATGACAATTATGGTGAACATAATGCAGCCGTTATTGAATTGCCTGATTTTTTCTCGGAAACAATGCTGGAAAATAAAGAATTTCATAATATTTTAGCTGAAAATATTAATAAATATTTTTTGGATGATACGGAAAATAAATTATCTACATTGTCATCATCAATAATAACAACAATGACAACATCAACAATGACAACGGCTACAACAACAATGACATCGATTATACCCAGTACAACTACTAATGCACATTTACACCCTAATCATAATAATGAAATTAACAATAAATCATTAAGAGATCAAATAAATATGGCAGTTGAAAATATTGTTCAAATAACTGAAAAAGATCCATTATTTGATAGAGTATTAAATGAATTAGTACAAAATACACATGAAACTAATTGGTCATTTACAAAATCATCGGCCGCAAATAATAAAATGAGAATCTCATCAACACCAATAAAAATTGATGAAATTTGGAGCGGCAATAGTGGTGGTGCTACTGCTGGTGGTGGTGGTGACTGTAATAATTTAGTGAAGCAAATACAGTATACAACAGAACGTTGTAATAAAATTAAGAATATTAACGATATAAGAAATACTAATAAACAATCCAAAGAAGTTAATATAATTTCAAATGAATTATATTCGGGTATATTACCAGAGTGTGTAAGAAATGTACATGACAATTCAAATCAAATAATATTTTTAAATCCATCAACAGTAAATAATTCAAATTTTACAAATTTCATTCGAACATCAACAATTGATACAAATATACAACAACAAACACAATTACTGCAACAACAACCACAACAACAAGAACAGTTACCGTCATCAACCGACACAGTTTTCATAAATTTTCCACCCCAATCATTTCCACTGTTTATGACCGATGGACATGTAAATATTCCATTATATTTAACAACAAACTCTAGTGGCCAACAACAATTATCTTCAGTGCCCCATTTTGAAAATCAATCAATGTATTCATCAGTAACATCATCTGCATTACAAACAAACACAATTTTAACTGCAACAAATAATACAAATCAATTAATACTACCTGAAATTATTATCGACAATAATAATGTAAATCAAAATAATAATATTACTTGTAATGTTGAAATAAAATCAACTGACATAGAAAATGACAATGCACCAGTACCAAAAGAGCAACTGGACAAACCAGAAGGACAACAAAACGAAGTTGTTATTGAACAAGTAAAAGAAGGCATACATGGTGATGGTGAAAATGATATTGATAATGTAAATGTTGATGGACGTCAAACACCAAAAGTATTAATAAATTTAGATCATTTAAAAATGAAAAGTCTATCAACACCAAGACATAGAACAACTCATGTACGTGTTTTAGATTTTAATACACCATATAATAGATTTAATAAAATTAAACAAACAGAGATAATGTCTGCATCATCGAAATATTTTGAAAAATCTATAACCATTACACCGAATACAATAAATCAACATAATTTAACAATACCAAATTCTGCGCCACCAAAAGTTGATATAAGTAAGTTTTGTGATGTTGATAATAATACAAGTAATAATGATGATGATGATGATGATGGCGATGGTGATGATGATAGTAATATTAATAATAATGACTGTATTAAAAACACACCGAATAGAAATCGTATGTTAAATAACAATAAAAAAGATTACAATTTTTCAAATAAAATAGATTTTGCTAGAGATATGGATGATGAAACTGTAATATCAGCAACACCAAAAGTTCGGAAAATAAAACGTAATAGTTGTGTACGTACATTATCAGCACATAAATCATTAAATAAATCATCTAATGAAAAATCGAGACGACTACGACGACAACAACAACGACAACAACAACGACAACAACAACGCCAACAACATTCAAAATGTAATGAAAATGATTCAATTGAATCATTGAAAACAGAACAACCATCCAAAAATGTTGCTATCATCGATCGGAAATCATCTGAAACTATCACATTTGATTGTAATGAAAAATTAATTGAAACAAATCCAATGGAAGCATGGCAACGATTTCGTTCAATTGAACCAAATCAATGGGATTATCATTTAAGATCATTATCATCTAATGCAACATTACAACAAACAAAAATAAAAAGGAAAAAACGAAAAATTTTAAATAAAAGTATAAATGACAACGATAATATTGAGAATGGCATAGACGCTGATGTAAATTTGAGAAAGACAAAAATTGTTGAGAAAAATAATGTTGCAATAACAAAAGAGGCACCAGCACCAACACCAATAATAACATTAAAGGAAAAAAAATGTATAAAAAAGAAAACACCAAAGAAAAATTTAATAAAAATTAAAATTCCAACGTCAGTAAAGAACAAGACATCGACAACGAAAATGACGACCACTACACCAACAATAACTGAAACAGTAACTACAATCAGTACTACATCTGCCGTACCGATAATAACAAGATTGTCACAACAAAAATCACCATCACGAACAACATTTACAAATAATAAGAAAATTATAAAAAAATATATTACAAGAAAATCGAATTCTTTAATAAATAAGAAAGCTAATATTAGTAAGTCAAAGAAGTCAAAGAAGAAATCCAATTGGAGTGATACAAAAAAATCAAAAAAATCAAATGATGTTGAAAAGCATAATGAACGTTTAGAAATTGCTAAAGGTTTATTGAAGTTAAATGAAACAATAATTGACGATAATATTGAAAATAATATTAAAAATGATAATTTAACAACAGCACCGATCACGATCACAACAGCCGCAATCACGTTCACAACACCCTCGACCACGATCGCTACAGCCCCGACCACGATCACAACAACCCCTACCACGACCACAACAGTCCCTACCACGTCCACAATAGCCCCGTCCGCGGTAACAACAATCCCCATCACAATCACAACATCCCCGATTACCCTCACAACAACAACAGCAACAACAACACCACCAACAACAACAAAGACTACTACCACAGAATCATCAACATCGTCATCATCTGTACCATCAATTATACAACAATCAATGAATATGGCCTTATTATTCGAAACACCTTTTAAGGATATACCACCAACACCACGCTTTATTATGCCACAACAAATTAATAATACACCATTGACAAAAATTCAGAAATGTTTTGTAACAAATTCATTAATTAAAAATGTTGAATTTCCAACACCGAATTTTCCAATAACTCCCGGTACAATTCTAACACCAAAAATAAAAGATTTTTTCGATAGTGATTCAAAATATTCAAATCGTCCAACCGATTATTCATCAAGTAGTTCTTATTATAAACCAGATGAATCTGAAGATATTGATAAGGATATTGATTTAATGTTAAAAAATTTACGTGCTCAAGATGTAATGTCATCAATTGAAATGACAATGGTTACAAATTCAATAACAACTATAACATCAACATCAGCGGTAACAAATACAACAACGATATCATCACCAAATCTAGTGATAATGTCATCAATAGAAACACCGATTACAATTGATATTGAAAATAGTGATTTATTGGGACCAACACCGGAAAAAGTCGATTGTGATCAGGAAATATTGAAAAGAGTCAAATCATTTTCAGGTGAGTTTAAGGTGATTGTCAGTAATGTCTGCCTTTCACCCAATGTATGTTGTAACATTTATTTAATATAAATAAATGCCTAAATAATAATAAGTGTGTAACGTACATCTTGGATCTTATGTGTGTCTTTTTTTAATATATTTTATGAATGTAAAGTCTTATTACTGCTAATTACAGCTTTACTAATTTTAATTTCTGTTATAAAATTCTATGTTGACTTGCTCAGTTATTTTTTTTTTCCTTTTTTCCTTTATTTTATTATCATTAATGATATTATATTTCCACAGAAGAAAAGTCTAAAGATGTCATACCACATTATACATTTCCAGCACAATTACCACCAGATGAATATTTAGATGATTCATCATCATCTTCATCATCTTCTAATTCATTTTCTTCGAATTCATCTTCATCATCGTCTTCTTCAACATCATCTTCATCATCTTCATCATCATCAGAACAATCACCAAAAGGATCAAAATTATCATCACATTCAACAAAATCAAACTGTTCACAATCTACATCACATTCACGAACATCAATTGATTCCGAATGGAAACTAAAAGATGTTTTTATTGCTGATAATGATAATGAGAATGACAATGATGATGAGGATGATGATGATGATGCTACAACAATTCCATTAATTGATAATACCGGAGAAGTACGGTATCCTGTTCGTAATTGGTTGACACCAAAAAAAGATGTCATACCAAATGCTAGTAATGAAATTGACCGACAATTTGAAAATGTTGTTGAAATTGTTAAAGAAACCAATAACACACCATCATCATCATCATTATCAACAATAATACCATCAACAACAACAACAGCAGCAACTGTTGCATCTCTCGAATCAATTAAGGTAGATAATAAAATATCCGTTGAAGATGATGTTGGTTCTCAAAAAATAAAACATCAATTAAAAACTGCACAAACGGAAAAAGAATGTAATATTTCATTAATGAAATTAAAAAAGGACAAAGATTTAAAACACTTAGGCAGTTTAGAAGCAAAACGTTTACGCATTATGGAGAAACTGAAAAAGGATGTTAAAGCTAAACAAATTCATACATACAGTAGGCAATTTCAACATTATCATCAACAACAACAACAACAACAACAACAACAACAACAACAACAACAACAACAACAACAACAGCAGCAACAGCAACAGCTACAACGACAACAACATCAACAGCAACATAAGCATAATTTAAAACAATCACATACAACATTTTCTACATCATCTTCATCAGCATCATCTGCACTTCAACAACCATCATCATCATCATCAATACAAATGAAAAGAGATCGAAACATATTGACAACAGCTTCATCACAACCAATAAATTCAATGATAATGACAACAATACACAATCATCATAGTAAATCATTTAATGAACACCAACAAAAACAACAACAACGACAACGACAACAACTATTGGAAGGAAAATCAATATCAAAACGAAAACCACCAACACCAAGAAAAATTATTATTGTCGATAATAAAAATCAAAATACAATAACCACATCTAATATAAAGACGATAACCACCCCATCATTATCATCTTCAATGACAATAAATCCACTAAAATTAAGTAATGAACAACAAAAACTTCATCATCATTCCAATATCGCAGCCGTTACGTCTGAACCTGAAAAATCCAATAATAAACGTTGTCAACGATCGAAACTATCAACAACTATTGAATCACTAACAACAATAAAAACTGAACTTTTAATTTCAGAACAAAATGACGATAATGCTATTTTAGATCCATTTGAAATAAATAAGTCAACAACAGAATCAAATTCAATTATTGATATTGCGAATAAAAATGATAGTGCAATAAAAAAACAGGATCGTAAAAAAATTATTGATGCTAACAATAGAAAGATGACAATCGTTGTTCCAACAGTTAAAGAATGTCCAATTGGCAATGATGAAAAATTTATGCAAGACAATAATAACGATAATATTATGGAAAAGGATAATAATAAAAAATGTGATGTAAAAAAATCAAGATTTATTATACCAAAATTAAAATCATCTATTGGTGAGGGTAGTCATAGGGATGCCAATGTCTTTGTTCCAAGAAAAACTATATTAATTGATAGAAAGGAATTACCAATTAAAAAATATAATGAGAAACATTCAGTGTCATCAAAGACAACTAAAGAAGAAACTAGAACTACTTGTAATAATAAAAAGAAAAATATTCAAATAACTAATTGTAGTAAATCAAATAAATTAACTGAACAAAATCTAAATAAACAGAATTTATTAAAAATTGAAAATGTAATTAATAATGAAAATAATGTAAATGATGTTAATCAAATTAATGACGAATCACAAATTTCACCAACAAAAGAAATGAGAATTTCACTACAATTAAAAGAATTATTTGGTGATGTTACACTGTCAGACATTGAACCATCACCAATAAAAATGCCAATCCCAAATAAATCATTTACAATGAATGTACAACAACAACAATCAAGATCACCAAATGAAATTACAACGAAACATTTATTAGAAGTACTTGAAAATCAAAATGACCAATGCAATTTGAATACTCAACATAATGTGGATACCAATGATTGTAGTGCTGCTGAAATAAATACAGATAATATTAATGAGAATAAAAATGATGGTAATGATAATAATTGTAGTCGCAGTGATAGTAGGTGTAGCAGCAGTGATAGTGAATACGATGATGATTATGATAATTGTGAATTAATATTAATAAATGAAAGTAATTCAAATTATTATAAACATTTTGTATATGATGATGAATCAATTAAATCATCATCTGTAACAATAAATAATGATATTGAGTTAAATAATTCTCTCAATAAACCATTAAATATTTATATAAATAATAAGAAAATTATTGTTAAAATCACAGATGAAATTGAATTATTACATTGTTCACCAAATGTTAAACGGAAGCGTGGTCGTCCCAAATTGGCAACCAACACCACCACCACCACCACCACCACCACCACCGTTACAAATACCACCACAAATGTCACCACTGATTCAACAGCCGCCAATTGTGTCAGCCCTCAAGCAAATCAATCATCACAATCACTTTCAACAAACGAAATCACAACAATTGATCACAGTGATGATAGCATTGACAGTATAAAATATAATTTAAGGCATATACGTGATAGAAATACTAATGAACTTAAAATCGATTCAAAATCACCATCATCACCATCATTATTTAAAAGTAAAATAAGTCCAAAATTTAATGTAAAATATAAGGAGTCGAAAATACGGCCAAATACAGAATGTACTGTTGCTACAGATGGACAATGTACTGATAAGTAAGTGGATATTGACTTTTTTATATATTTGGGGAAGGATGTTTTATAATCTTTTTTTTTTGCAGAAGGACAGATGCCACACAGAAAATTCAATCGCCTTCAGAACAAAACAAAACATTAGAAGATGGAAACTCAAAAATTGGAACAAACAAACAAACAAAATTACTTCAAACTGATGTTGACATAAATTTAGTATTAAGTCATCTTTATCCAAATTAAATACAATAATAAAAAAAAAAAGCTATTTAAGTAATTATCAAAGTAAAAGAAGGTATAAAAATGTTAAATTTGCAGGACGCGACACACAATTAGATAAAATCCAGAGAAAAATGTAAAAGAAAAAAAAAACAGTTAATTAATTTTATGTAATATGTAGCAAAAGTTATAAGCAAAGTTGAAAATCCTTTATTTTATGTATGATAAGCAAATAACAAACACACGTATCTTAATATTTATAGATAAGTGTTTTCGTTCTAATTCTGTTCTTGATTTATATCATAATAAAATATTTATGTAAATTTTAAATGAATTCATATAATTATCGTAAAATTGACAACCCATCATCGTAATCCTTCTATCGTCCTTTTAAAACAAAAACTACAACATCATCTGCTATTAACCACTACTACAAAATCACCATGCAACACTAGAAAAATGGAAGTCATCAACACTATAACATTGAGTACAACCATTGCAACTATAATCAGCATCACCATCACAACCACCGTCATCATTACAACCACTATCAGTATCACAATCAGCATAAACGAATCATCATCACAATCACTATCATCAATACAACCATAGCATCGCCCATCACAACAATTGTCAAACATTAATAACAGTACATTTATAATAATTATTTGACTGTGTGGTAGTCTGATGTTCTTCCAGCCTTGCGAGTAGAAATTACTTAAAAAACCTATTTTATATCTGAGCCATAGCATTCGCAAAGGATATGTCTGAGGATGAAATAAGTAGAAAGTTGTTGCGCATATACTTTGCAATTAAAATCGATGCTGACATCCTTGTACTACCACTAGTTTTTTAGACTAATTGTTATAGCAGAATATCTGACATATGTGTAAAAATGGAGTAAGTATTACTACGAATTTTACCGTTCACACAATGTCCCTATCTCTAACCGTTTACGAGATATTTCCATTTTAAATTTAATTAAAAAAACCTGACGATTATGAATTCCTGATACAAATTCACAAACGTAGGAAAATGTACCAACAATTTTATCAAATACTAAATTGTAAATATGTTAGTGATTGATGAAAAATGTTAGTACATTTTCCTACATTTCTGAATTTGTATCAGGAATTCATAATCTTCAGAAAATCTTTTTTTAATTTTGAATGCAAATATCTCGGAAACGGTTATAGATAGAGTTTTTGTGTCTGAGGATGAAATGTGTAGAAAATCGTAGCGCATCTTTGGCAATTAAAAGCGATGCTAAAATCTTAGTAATAGCATGAGATTTTTTAAATTTACAGAATAATTGCTGTTGCAGAATATCTGGCATAAGTGTACAAAATGTAGCAGGTATTAATACGTATTTTACCGTTTACACAATGTTTCTATCTCTAACCGTTTACAAGATATTTCCATTTTAAATTTTTGAAAAAAAATCTGAAGCTTATGAATTCCTGATACAAATTCACAAATGTACATTTTCCTCCATTTGTGAATTTGTATCAGGAATTCATAATCTTC
>JANSTX010027811.1:0-14730 GCA_027564355.1 Penthetria funebris | reverse complement strand
TATTAAATCTCAATTTATTTTGCTTGTACAATCTTTAGAAAATAGAAAAATTTTAAAGAAGATTTTTTTTTTAAAATAAACACTCAAAATTATCAAATGGCAACAAAATTAGCGGCCGACCACTTTTCTCATCGACTTCTGTATAGTATTTAAAATTTCATTGAAAAATTCTTACATAAAAAAACGAATACAATTACTCATTCATTTTTTTTTTTTTAGTTAATTTTGCATTAAAATAATTTATGTATGCGTATAAATTACACATTTTTGTTTATTAACATGATAAAAATAATCATAATTTTTAATTTACCTGCTGAGAAGATATTGATTTACTTTACACCAAAACCATAATATTTGAGATAAATGGATTTTATAATTTGTTTGTTTTTTTTTTTTTTTCTATACACAGAAACTCTAATTTTGTAATGAAAATCGGAATAGAGGAATGCACTCGTAAAAATTCATTGATTTTTTTTTTTCATGAAAACACATTTGGTGCACAGCTCACAACACAGCATACAAAAATCATTTCATAATCTTTCAAAAAAAAAGGAAAAAAAAAAAAAAAGAAAAGAAAAATAATTCTTATTTTTTTACAATTTCAATGATACACATTTTATTATTATTATAAAACACAATTGAAAACATTTCACAAACAATTATTTAGATAAAACTATTAACATTTTTCTACAATAAAAATGTAAAAGAAATAAGTTTTTCATTAGAAGAAATGAGCTGATTTTTTTTTTGACATTTTCATGAATGATCTCTTCTTCTGCTGCCTGCCTTCTTTCTTCGCTTTAATTTGGCGAACATGTCACAACAAGTTTATGCATGTCAAATTTATAGAATAAAAAGAGATTTATAAAAAGTAGTAGAATAAAGCGACGGTTACATGTATGGAAAATAATTTAAATATTTGGTTATAAATTTTATGGTGAAATTATTTCGAGAATTTATGTTAATTCTTGAAAGGGTTTCAAGAAGGTTGTCAACGAAAAAGTTCTCGTATGATATTTATCTTTGTATAAAATATTTTAAGTATGCACCTGAGCCACCTATTGATGAAACCTTTGATTTGTGACACGATGCTATTTGTTTTCTTCAAAGTGCCATACGTTAGTAAATTTTCGCTCAGACGCTCGTTGTGAATTTGAAAAAGTTGTTAATAATTAGTAAAATGCAGAAGTGTCAAATTGTATGTTAATTTTTATTTACTAGTAGTGTTTTTTCCTCGTTTTTCATAGAAAAATATAAAATAAACATTTTTCTTCTGTGAAGTACATGTTTTGATAAAATATATTAGAATTATATCCGTCATACGATAAGTGTACATTAAATAACAAATATATATTAATAATATTAGTTATTAATTTAAGTAAAAAAACATATTTTATGGAACTAAAGTACACTTTCTGAATGTAAATAATATACATATTATGTAATTGCAACATTTTACTATCTATATATCAATGAAAAGTAAATGTACATTTAGTGTTTGCTTATTTTTACTTCTAAACTTATCTTAGCTGCTGTATCTTTTATTTTTTTTAAATTAAGGATATCAGAATGTCCAATTTCTATTGCCTTAGCCGATTGGCATTCATTTAATTGTTCACGTATAGCTTCACTATGCTTTATTAACGTTTTGGACTTTTTCAATCTCTTCTTCTTCATCGTTTGCATCATCCTTAATTTTACAATAAGCAAAGTTATTATCATGTATTATTTTTTGTTCACTGTTTATAAAAAAAAACGTAACGCGTTTCTTGAATGTTTTTCGTTCTGGTGCTGACATATATCGGTAGCGTAAACATATATAGTACATTCAGGTAATATCTTCCAGTACAGGCAAATTTTGTCAGCGTTAAAAACTGCATTTAATGTCTACTCATTCTCAAGTATGTTGCTTAAAAGGTTCAAAAAAACAATACCGTTCGTTATATACAGACATATTTTTCTTGATTGATCGTTATTTAGAATCATCAATGTTAAAATTCGTTATACCGGCGTTGAACCCCCACTGTATGACAAATCGAAACATATTTCAGTCCTATCAGCCCACCACCACTCGACACATGTTAATTTGTCGTTTCAAATATGCATGTAACATCAAATGCAAACTCAAATAACTATAATTGAAATTTGTCAACTGGAAAATATAGGATTAATCATAAGTATATCCAGTTATACATTTGAATACTTCAGTGTAGTGGTGCAAAAATCCCCAGCTACCAAGATCGTTGTTGAGTTGCTTTTCAACCTGTCGATAAACACGACATCTAGAGCATACGCCATTACTGATCAAATTACCGGTGGCGTGGAGGTAAAGATTGGTTGAGTAAACTCGATAATAGTCGGCCACTCCATTCATGGATAAAACAGTAATGGTTAAAAAGACTAATGTCAGTTATTTTAACACGTAAATACCTAATGGACGTGAAGGAATATTTAAAATCAATCCGATCAATTATAATCTCCATGTTCAATTGAGTTTAATATTATAGGTCATACCCTTCTATGTGAACCGCAGTTGTGTAAACTATTCTAGAACTATATGTCTGTATATTATTCAGTTATTTGCTTAAGGGAAAAGCATTCAGATTTTGCCGGCCGTTTTTCTACTAACTGTTTAAAATGGTTAAAAGAAAAATTAATAAAACTCATATATTTTATTTTCGATTTTATTGAAAATATTTCTTTTCTCTTAGCTCATCCAGTTTATTATAGTTACACTTAGAATTTATTTTAATTTTATAGTCATTTTCTCCATTTTTTCTATGCATAAATGGATAATTTATGTATTTTCAACATTGTATAGAAATTAAATAATATATAAACAATTTATTTTTTTAAAGTTATTAATAATTTTATCTACATTCTCTGTATTTATTTAATTTTTAAAACAGTTTTTCTGTATTTATAGAATTTTCATAATAGTATTCATTTTTAATTTTCTCGCTTATAATATTATTAATTTATTTACAAAATTTCGATAAGTGTATTTTTTAATAGTTAAGATGGTATGATATTTATTTTTAAATTTATAAAAATTACACAAAAATACAGATTTATTTTAAAGAATATTTAATTTTAACTTATTGATAAATGATAATTATAAATTTTTAGAAGGAAACTCATTGAAAATAAATAAATATGAACAAAAATCATAGAGAATTTGATATCCCTCATTTTTGTTCTATGATTATTGGTTTGAAATTTGATTAAGATAGGAATTCACGTAGGTTGTTAGTAGAGTGAAGCGTTGAGAAATGCAATATATTCAAATTTAGGATCAACTATAATTATCCGGTATTACATTTAAATAATTTAGTAAAATAATGCATAAACCTATAGCTATACCACAGTCACTAAACATAACAATCCATAATTGACATATATAACATGATCGATAATCTAGCAACATCGTGTTAATTTAAATCTATGGATAGAGTATAAGTTATTCGGTCACTCGATTCGCATTATTTACCAATACTTTACTATACCATTAACTGAAAAATTGAAAACTCTATATAAGAATATAAAGAAACCAAAAATGTTTTCCATTTACTATGTTCTAAATTCCGAATTCTAAACTATTTAGCCTCTTATACTCTTTATTGGTAATATACAGAATGAATTGGTGATTTTTTTTCGTTATATATATGTAACTTAGTTGGTGAATAGACGAGCAAACTAACATCTTGAGGTTGTTTAAATTATATAAACATGATCACAGTATTGTCAGCATGTGATCGTGTACAAAAAGATATATAATTGATTTTTATTTGTGAACTTGATGAATAAATAAACACCTCTTCAACAAACTAGGTAGCTGTGGCTTTACACACAGCTCTATCTTAATTATTCAGATGTATAATCAAATCAACAACATGTTCCATTGTATATTAGAAACTAAAGCAGCTTTCTGTTGACATTTGATGTTATATTATATGTATATTACAAATTATACGCCCCTTTATAGCCGCAGTAAGGGTTAAGATGATGAAATGATATGTAACTTTTAGTTATTAACATTTCATTTTAAATATTTATTTGTATATACACATGGATACACATGGAAATGTAGAAATTCTGGTGATCTAGCCACACACATAATCAGGTCAAGCAACAACAATCGTTCAATTTTGGAAACTTTTGACTTACTTCTTCTATTATATGAATATTGACTGACATACGTATAATACTTTCAGTTTATTTATTCCATGATCACAAAAGAAAAAATTGATTTCCATTCATTCCAAATTCTTTAAAATTAGTTCGTTACGCAAAAAAAAATAATAAAATAAATAATTTTGTGTAAATAAATTTATAATTTAGATTTAATATTCTGAAGATGGTTTTATATATGAAATTAAATTATATCGATAATTTTATTAAAAAATAATTAAAAATGTATGCTTTCTAAACGAAATGTATTTTTTACTATATATCAAGTTGACCTCTACTCATCTATACTGTTTCAATTGAAAATCGAATTACACCCGGCAATACCTGGATTGACTTTAATTAGTATTCAATGGTAACAGCCACAATAACATATTTGAGTCGCTTAAGTATATTGTGAGGTAAATCACGTGATTTAACTGATTTTGATGTTATATAACTTTAGTAAATATGTTTCCAAGTAGCAATTTTAGTTGCTGACGACTAATTAATCGCTATGAATATATACAAAACTATAGAATTTACTACATATAGTATTCCCGACTAATTTTGCTAAATTTTTGTCGTCAACGAAAGTGCCCCATTCATCTTGGAATATTAATAATAACATTAAAAAGAAAATCAAAGTTAATACAGATACTGATGTCGTTTCGAATTTCAATACTAACACTCAAAAAACTAGGAGTCAAATAGATTATTTTAATTCATTAGTTTAAAGTTAGAGTTTAGCGGCTCTTCTTTTTGGCAGATATCTCCATTATCTTTGATTTTACGATTCCCTAATAACAGTGTTCAACAAAAAGTTGTAGTAGATATATGTTGATGTCATTTAAATTTATAAACATTACGTTAAAATAATTTAATCAAATTTTTTAAATTAACTTTGTTTAATTGAGGCATATATAAT
The DNA here is from genome assembly GCA_027564355.1 of Penthetria funebris. NCBI lineage: Eukaryota > Metazoa > Arthropoda > Insecta > Diptera > Pleciidae > Penthetria > Penthetria funebris. The sequence continues at coordinate 9,635 of JANSTX010027811.1, read as the reverse complement.
TACAAATTTAATTACATTGTTTATTTATCATTCGATATTATTTATAGAAATTAATTGAACTTTGTCGCTAAATTGATAATTAATTTATATTAACTAATAATATTTTATATATAATAATAATTTTAAAAATTTGAAATTTAAATAACATACGGACGGATAATTAAAGAAATTGTTTTAAAGAAATTTAACAAAGAAATTTAAACTTAAATTTATTAGAATTTTACATGTATTGAATAATATTTAATTACGAATTGCATTTTTCTGCTTATTATTCAAACTAATAATTAAAAGTATCTATACAAAATTCTGACATCGCAAGATTTACAAGTATAGTTAACTGAAACCACTAAAACCATCATAATTATCATCTACTCAACCTTCAAATACATCACCCATGGGCGTCAACTAAGATGTTAAATTATGACTTCAATATATAATTAATATTTTTGAACGGAAAGTATGTAATCAATTACAGTTAGTCCGGTGTTATATCTGAATAATTTAGTAGAGTGTTGCATAAATCTTCAGGTACCAATTTTTTTTTTTGGTAGGATATTTATCATCAAATCGGTAAATTCAACAGATACACTCTGTTTGAATGAATTGATTAGCCTAGATGTTTGTCAATCACTCCATTTCATTACCATGGCTTATAGTATTTGAAACCCGACAGTCTAAAAATAATTCATCTATAGTACTAGTGTGGATAGATTGAATTAAAATTACACTCCAGAGATACGAACATTCGAAGTATATCAGAAGTACTTTCTTTATTTATGGAATTTTATTACTATTAATAGCATAGAATTGTAGTAATCCACATATGTGTTAATTGAGAAATTACAATTAAATTAGCATATCTGCTACATATTTGATCACTTTACCATCGTTTACGGCACTTTTCAATTTACAATTAACTGTGAATGATAATTTTCATAATAATTTAAACAGCATAATTTCTTGCCATTTTAAAATTAAGCGAAGTAATTTATGAGACTCTTGTGTATAAATTTTACAATTTGTATGAAAACTCGTTATTTGGTTTTCCTCAATTCTTTCTGTATGCCCTTCAAGTTAAATAATAACTAACTCGTACATTTGCATACATAAATTAGAATTTAAATTTACCATTCGTACATAAATAATACATATTTTTTCTGTTCTATTTGAATATGTATAATAATACGAGTACATAAAGATTTATACCAATGCAATTTTAAGGAAAATTTTAAGGATTTAAAAAAAAAATTACGGTTCTTAAGATCATACTTACTCAATTAAGCTTTAGCTTTTATTCGACACTGAAAAGAATACACAAAGAAACTTGAATTTCATCGTACGAGCATACCATCAGAAATCAAATAGATTACGTAACTATTAGTAACAGATGGAAAAATTCTCTGTTAGACGTTAGTTATAGTTGTCGATCATTGTAGCTGTTTTAGTGATCATTATTGATAATGGAAGAGATGAAGTTAAAAAACTTATGGCAAATATAAAGAGACAACCTAGAATTTCTAGACGCTTACATATTGCTAAACTTCAAGAGGAGTAAGTAACGTATCGTTTAGTACATGACAGCAATCGACGAGACTGGTGCATTGAGGAAAATTAATTATAAACGAAAGAAGTAGATTAGAAGACGTGGAATCGAATTATGACGAGGAAAAACATTAAAAGTGTAATTAATAATAGCAATGCGATGGAACAACAGAGTCTACGGATACAATATGGTCAACTGGAAAATTAGGTTTTTTCTTTAAAACATTGCAGTTCGGACACCAACACGCTGCGTAATTTCAAACATTCTGAGTGAAAAGATCCAAATTTATTGGTGCTCAGAGCCTAGTAGAATCGTCGCCAATAACAATTCACCTGAAATGTTGAATGTGAACTTGGATGGTTTGTCATCAATATTGATGATATTCCAACCATGTGATGAAGTTAATAATTAAATTGCCGAAAAAGAGTAAATAGAATCACTTCAGTATTTAGAACTTGATATTCAGGTTTCAGGTGTGCTAGGTCTTGCACATATCATTTTAATACATTAAGAATTATTGAAAAAAAAAGCTATGAAATTCATCGAAAATTTTGTTAGGATATAAAAATGAATTACGATTCTTGATTTAACTTATGGCCTTATTGCCTTTAATTGAAAATAATCCTTTCCATATATTGATTCTTTGTTTCCCGCAATACAGAATTTTGTTAGAATTTTGATTCTGCATAATTACGGAAATTAAATTTCTACCCAAATATTTTGCAAATGTGGTAATTTCTCTTAAAATTGTATAATAAATAATGTTAAAATTAAAGTCCCTGTCCACATTATTGGGAATGGAATTTTGCAGCATAATAAAATAAAATTTTATAAAAGCTCCTAAAGTTTTAATTTTACATTCTTTATGGTGGAAGGACAATTTTTTCCAAATAATTTATACTTCTTTATTATAATTAGAAGAATTGGTTAATAAATTCTTAATATTTTTTTATAATTTTGTGGTTTTTTATGTGTATATTTACAATGTTATTACTATTATAATGATGTATATATATATATATATTATTAATATATACTATAATATATAAAATATTATGGAAATATCAGATGAATATTTACTACTAATACTATTTACATAAAATCAACATTTTGTTTCAAAATTTATGTACTGTACGGAATATAAGAAAAATCAAATTTAAAAAATGGGAAAACATATTGCTGAAATTTCTGACTAATAGTTTCTTAATTTAATCCTATCAAACCCTCATTTCATTCATAGCAGCTTGTGGCACCTGTGATAACTGAGTTGATTTTAAATTTTGTTGTTGAGAAGAATTTTGTGATATTAAAAGTGGTTGATGTTCTTGTGGACTTGCACTACGAGTAGGTGGTCGAGGTGGTACTTTCATATGAATGCCTGCATTTCCATTTGGTAGATGTTTATTTGGATGAGTCTCTAAAAGCAATCATTTTTATCTAATAAATATTCAAAGAAGTTAATTATTAAAAAATTAAAAAAAAAAAAAACTACAATAAAATACCTCACTTATTTTAAATTAAAAATTTTTGAAATACTAAATGTACTAAAAGTTAATTAATTGGTTATGATTAAAAATTATGTTTATTTTTTGTAAATTTTTGTATTTGTAAATTAAAAATTGATACTTTGATATCAATTTTGTGAAATCTGTAAGACTAGTCAGTAGGTATTAAAAAGATCTATTATGTCTTTTTCTTCCATTCATATACTCAGCAGACAATTTTGCGAAAATATTAATTAACTCTCATCTAGCCTAAATATGCCAATGAAATTCGGATAAATATTTGTTAAACAATATAATATTATTTACAAGTGTAAAATTATATATATTCATGTCATTTGCCGTTTATCCCATTTCATTCATAAGGATCATCGAAATTGATACGAAATACTATCAATTTTTAATTATATTTGCTTAACAGAAGAAGAATTAATTGTAAAGTAGATTCACCTTAACCTTTTCGACGCCTCTCAAGGATGCATATGGCGGTATTACGTTGTTAATTTGTGGTTTCTAATATACATGTGTATAATATCAAATTTGAGTTCAAATAACTACAGGTAAAATTTGAAGTGGATAATACAATAATAATGGAGGTAGAAATATTTCAATATTTATTTGGTAAGAGATGGTTATGTGCAAATGGATGTCAAAACACACATACAAAAGCCTCGGAAAATATATTAATTTGAATATTTCTGTAGAGTAGTGCATAAATTCATAGTTACTTAGTTTTTTTTGGATATTTTTTCAACCAATCGACAAACACAACATTAAAATATTTTTTTTAGACTCGATCACACGCCATAATACTGGTGTATATCGTGACCGAGTAACCAGTGACACTGCGTGTAGGTAAAGATGGGTTGAGTAAAATCGATGATAGTTCACAAGTATTACATTTTTATTATAACCATACCATTAAGAACACATTTAACATAAAATCCACATCTAAATCATAAAATTATGTTAAAGAAAAATATGATCTATGCTCGTAATTCTATGAATTTTCCAAAACTTCTTCAAATTATACTCGTACATATTCTATTTTACTATAAGAAAACATACATTTTTAACCATAAATTTATAGCTTTTTCTATTTTGAAATAGAGTAGTGTTGAAGTTCTTTCATGTATTCATCACATCATATATATAAATACGAGTATGATATCGATTTTCTGAGAATGAAATAAGATGAAGAAACTCATTTATATAATATAAATACATAAAAGTATATAATCGCATATATAATTGACATAATGGCACAGATAATTTGTATTCTAAAGTTTTACGTTTGAAATAAATTATCCATATTACTATATTGGTGAATTATTGAACGCTTATTTGGAAAGCTATAATAGTTCATCGGAGAAGTGTGTCAAGGAGATCATTGACCCATAAAAATTATATACTTGGTATATTGCGAAATACATACGAGCGGCAACTGATTTAGTGACAACTTTTTCGATAAAATATTAGAAATCCCAACTGATTCCTTAATGTAAATATATGATATAATGTTGCGATTGTTTTTAGAGAAGTCAGTTATCTGATTACTTCACTTCTATAATAGATAAATTGAAATATAGGGTTTGCATAATTATTTCATGGCCGTTGGGTAGTAAATGTTAAGCCGACAAATATCTGATTTTTAGCCTCGTTACGTTGTATTTGCTATCTTAAGCAATCAAATAAGTTAGGGTAAATCTTTACCTATATCGTAAATAATTTAATTCAGAAAAATTAATACAGAACAGAACGTCAAATTCAATTCAGTAAGGTCGTATCTGTAATACATGTCATTATTAGTGAAGTCATTGACTTCACCAGAAATTGATGTCGAATCACGCATACAAAAGGCTCGATAAATGTTCGGAATATTAAGTTGGGTACCTGCAAATGAGGATTTATGGAGATTATCAGATCATGAGGTGATGGTCACGATTATCAGACTTATCAAATAGATTTGGATCGAGCATACACTAGAGCGGCTGCTTAATGTGGAATCGCAAGATATGCACTGGACTGGAATTCTCAGGTTAGACCTTGTAGACCACCAAACAAAACATTCACACGGACATAAGTCACGATTAAAGATGGGTTGAGTAATCTCGATGATAGTCGACCACTCCATTCGTTACTATAGGGTCAGAATGACCAATGATTTATTTGGTATAATATTACAAAATGGTATTGGACGTTGTAAAAAATTACCAAAACGATATTTTCTCACACTTGTCCTAGCAATATAAATATTACCATTCAAATAGTATATTACCATTTTGCATTTTGACATTGCAGATGATAAAAAATAACATTCTAAGTAGCTAATTTGATCGCAAAATACACTATTTTTATGATATTTTCTATAGTATGTTAAGTGGAATATATAAAGTCAATGAATATGAAAGTATCTTGAAAAAAAATATATATACAACATGATTAAGAGCTTGGATACTATGCGTATTCATATATAAAAATAATAATTACCTGTATTTCCCGATGTTGTACTTAAATTCGTTGAATTAACATTTCTAGGCAATGTCATACAATCATTTCTTGTATAATTTATTGGATGATGTATTGCACCTTGTTTCGGTAATGTCATCATACCAGGATTATAAGTTGTATTCCCTCTACTATTAAAGGATTGTGTATTTTTATTTGGCATATTTGTATGTTCTCGATTCTGTGTCACATAAGTTGCACTATCTGATAATGGTAATTTTGTTGTCATACAATTTGTTGTATTTATTTGCATTGTATTTGCACATATATGTGGTGATTTAACATCATTCGATAACAAAAGTGTTCCACTATCGTGATTTTCTATGTCAACTATGACACTGGCATTTTGTGGATGTCCAAGATGATAGTGAGCATGTTTAATTGGATCATACGGTACCTGTTGATGTAGACCACGTTGTTGATATTGTTTTTGTAAACTTTTTACTTCAAGTCTTGTTTTATCACGTTGATAATATACACCGGCAAAAATAAGAACATTTAAAATTAGTAGACTGCAACCTATTGCAATTGTAACACTTAAAGCAGTACTATATGCTGCATAACCGGATGCCTCAAAACCAGCTAGTGTATCTGTTGTTGCATTAATAATAGTTGTTGGTGCAAAAGGACTGTAATTCCCCGTTGGAATACATGTAGTAAGCGATGATGGTTCCACTGTAGTAATCCCTTTAATAAGATGGGAATTTAAATGGATATCTATAATACAATATATATACATATATATATACATATATATATACGGAGTATAAACTAAAATTAAAATAAGAGTTCTATATATTCCTAGTTCCTAAATAAGTTATTTGTGACACCACTCAAATGTAAACGTTTAAAAATCATGTTTGACCCTTAACAAACGTAAAATAGGCCTTATAATTTTATTTTTTTTTATATTAAACTTATTCTTTAGGGAGTAGCCACCCTTTAGTGTTAGCTTTCAAACTTCCAAAATGGATCTTATTTCAAACTTCACTGGTTCATGTCTGGTAAATATTATGGGTATATTGATAGAACATGATTTTTTAAAAATTGTTATATCAAATGAGCTTCATGGGATGGTGCTCAGTCCAGTTTAAATATTAAGCGATCGGAACCAAATTGTTTGTGCGTCGAAGTGTTAATTCATCGATTAACACCATTTGATTGGTACACTTGTTGGATTATCTTAACGGCTCAAACCATTAGAGAAGCAGTCGCTACTTACGTATAGCAAATTTGTTGTCCAAACTATCGCTGGGCTTGTCTTTCAATCACACATGATCGTTTTGTTTATTTACGTGCTGCTGAATGTACATTTTCTTATCGGAAAACTTGGTGTTAAGTGTTATAATCCGTCAACTTTAGTTCATTGCTCAGCTTGAGTCTCAGGCGTTCAGCTATATAGCCAATGTTGCTGCTTATGGATTACTTTCAACTATTTTCGAACTATTTTTGAACTATTTCTGATAACCTTACAGAATTTTAGTTATGCCGATGATATTTAGTCAGGTTTCACTATACTGTAAATCTGTTATATGATATACATTTTTATATTATTCATTTTAATGCCTGATTTAATTCAGATGCAAATTTAATATTTTAAAATATTAACGAAAGAAAATGTTACATTAAAATATAATGTAAATTTGATCAAAAAAAAAATTGCAACTCGATACTAAATTCTGAGAAAACCGTAAAAATTTCGTAACTGATATACTTTTCCTTTAAAATAAATTCAGCTTTTTATCTACGCATATATTAGAATAAGAAAACCATTAAACAAAAATAAATATCTCATTATAATATTCTTAATATGCTAAAAATATTAAAAGGGTAAGATTTCACATTATACAGCAGTGTAAAGGGTTGAAAACTCTTATATTTTATGGTTTCGTTTTCACTTGTTTATTCATTATCAGACAACTTATAAATTTCACACAAAGTATTTTTAATATTATCTACATTATGTTGAACCCTTCCTCATCGTATACGGACACACATATTTCATTATTATCATGAAATAGTTCAAATAATTTAAAAATTTGATTTTTATTTTATTCAGCCAAACAAAATTTAGAATGTCTATTAAACTAAGGGTAACGATTCCATTTCACGGAACAGTAAAACGATTACGCACTACTAAAATATAAACATTGTCCAATAAACGTTTCTGATCAATCTAGAATTACAACATTTTTATATCAGATATCGAAAAATGAGACAATGACAAAATCATCTTAATCTTGACACTTTATTGAGGATCAATTGAAAAATAAATTGACATTTGAATATTTCAGTAGATTGGTAACTCTTCAGCTACCCAGCTCAGCTTGGTGGCAAGTAGTTTTGCAAACAGTCCACAAACACGACATTAACACTACATGCTATTACTGAACACATATGTATATATATATATATATATATATATATACATATCGTTGTGGGTGAGGTACTTCGAGAATAGTAAAGAAATGACAAATAATGTACATTTTATTATAACATACCATTAAGTAATGAACTAAATTCACTTGCGTTTATACGTCTCTCTAAAATTGACTGCTTTGATAATGTATCTGGTTTAACTAGACCATCATATAAATCCATATTATCATGATTTTTAAATAAATTATGTTTTGCAATAACATCTTCCATTCCTGCGCGATGAAGTTCCGGAATTAATCTCAACCATATTGATAATTGATGTGCTCGGAAATGATTTTTCATTCTTGGTTTCATTCCTTTAGTTAAATCAAATAATTGGATCTTTTATTATGTATTGAAAGCAATAAAATATATTTCATTATTACCTATCTCTAAATATTTTTGATGAACGGGATCATATTCATCCCAAATTATACTACGAAAACGATTTCTCTCCTTTGATGCTAGTAATACTGGATCCTGACGATGATGTTCATTTGGATTACCAGTTCTTGCAAAATTACTATAAAAAATCATTAACGCTTCTGACAGTGCTACCTCTGATTTTGTATAATTTTTAGGAAAATGACTAAAACCATCAACTAATGGTGCACCAAAAATATATGGTAAATCTTCTCCGTGGACAGTACCCATTCTCTGTAATTTTGTATATATATTTATAAATTAATAAGAAAATTTGCATAAAAAAAAACGAACTACATAATACCTGTGGATAATCTCCATCTTTGGTTTGATAATCGAAAACATAAAAGAAACATTTTGGGCCAGTCTTTTCTTGACCAGGTAAGGCGGGCGGTGGAGCCAACTGATCACCTGTATGCATTAATGGCGCAACAAATTGTGCGTCCTGTATTAGGAAAAAATTTACACGGAATAAAATTCATATATTTCGCAAAATGACAAAAATATTATATGGGATTTCTTTAATTCATAGTTTTTTTTTAGAAGAAAGGTTGTGATAAAGTTATTTTTTTATGAATGCCATGCTTGAACCCGTAGTCTTATTGACGAATTAACATTTCCCTCTATTAAGGAATTTGGCACATGATGTTACAAGTGTATTTAAAATGACCATAGGGTTGTCAAGATGATCATGTTCAGATACATTATCATATCCGATTTAGAATAAAGTTATATCCAACATTTTGATAGTTAATTGGAATGTGTTATATTGGGTTTTAAAATATCTATACACTAAGAACTAATAATCTTGTTATGTATACATTATATTCCATATTTTAAGTGCTTTTGTTCAGAACTGTATCTGGAATGCTAACTTTAGATTAACAAATATAATTAATAGATTAAATTATATATTTCATAGTTTTTAGTCCAGCACACTAATGCAAATCTAACATAATGTGACCGTAAATTAGCACTAATGGCTAATTGTTATTTGAGTTCACATTTTATGTTACATGTAATCATAATGGAAATAGAAAAGTATCGGCGTATTGCATTTTAGTGATGAACGAATTAAAATGATGATGATTTTAAATGAATAGAAAATTTATATATTAATTAAAATATTACCGATATTGCAGCAACAGCAGCATCTCTTGTATTTATTGGATGTTGAGATGTACGTTCCCAGTCTGTGTATTCATTAACTACCTGTATAAATATTGTTTTAAAAAAGACAT
>JANSTX010027800.1:0-14740 GCA_027564355.1 Penthetria funebris | reverse complement strand
GAAAACTCTATCTTTAGCCGTTTCCGAGATATTTGCATTTTAAATTAAAAAAAGATTTTCTGACGAGTATGATTTCCTGATACAAATTCACAAATGTAGGAAAATGTACCAACATTTTGTTGTATTTGATAAAAAATGTTGGTACATTTTCCTACATTTGTGAATTGGTATCAGGAATTCATAATCTGCAGAAAATCTTTTTTTAATTTAAAATGCAAATATCTCGTATACGGTTAGAGATAGGGACATTGTGTAAACGGTAAAATACGATATTCTGCAACAACAATTAGTCTGTAAATTTAAAAAATCGCATGATTTTACTAAGATTTTAGCATCGCTTTCAATTGCCAAAGATGCGCAACGATTTTCTACACATTTCATCCTCAAACATGAAAACTCTATCTTTAACCGTTTCCAAGATAACTGACGTTCTTAAGATATCTTGTTTTTTTTTTGTCGTGAAAAAGATGGTCTAGCGGTTATGTTTTACTGATACAAACCCCATAAAGATGATAATTGAAAGCAATTTTGTGGGTAAACAAAAAATCATCATTAAACAATTTGATAAACTAACTTTAAATAGCACCCTTGTAATTTATTTGCACAGTTTTGAATTTCTGTATCAGGAGAACATGATTATGAGGTGATTTTTTTTTTAAAACTAAAATTGAAATATCTCAAAAGCGCCTGTAGTTAGACATTTAGAAGGTTATTATTGACATATTTCAGAAGCGCCTGTAGATAGACATTTGGTATTAAAGCAAAAAAGATGACATCATAATTAATTAGTATGTTCTCTTTAATGAAAATCGTGCTCTATAATTTAGCTTTCAGAATCATGGTTTGAACCTAATGAAAATTGGTTCGCCCATGACACATCGTCTAGTAGTTACTCCATACACAAATAAATGTCCATTTGGGTAATTATTTAGCCGGGAAATCTTTGAAAATTCATTAAATCGTCACTTGCTTGTTTATATAAATTCTTTATCGGTTTATTACTTGTATGGCGGCGAGGTTTGAAAAGTGACGATTATCATTAAGTTCGAGTTTCCTTCAATAGATGCTTTATGCACGGATTGACAATGCCATATACAATATAAAATGAGCATTTGTGATGATTGGCGTAAAAAATGGGATTGTATAGACGTGCAGCTGAACTGTCATTAAGGAGTTCATTATCAGTCGTGGTGTAAAGCTAAAGTGCTGGCCATAAATCAGGTTGTTCGTTGATGTCGTATATATCTAAGAGTATGTCATATTATATAATATAATATAGCCTTTTATATAATATGACCGTTCGAAAGACTTAGTGCGAAAGTCGAGGTTTAGAATTTTCCAATATTTGAGAAATTACTTTAGACAAAATACGATAGTGCTAAAAATTTGTGAACATATGTCATGGATATTATCGACTATGTAGGCGATGTACACAATTATTATAGACAAAGAAATAGAATTGGATCTGCCATACACTGGAATATTGACGGTAAGATAGAAGACGTGAGTGATTATAAACAACAGGGCGGAAAACAGTCAATAAAAAGGCTGATACCAGAAATGAGCATACCTTCTAAAATCGCATTCAGTACATGCTATATATATATATATATGTTTATACATTTATAGGAGATTTTGTGGAATCTGTGTATAATGAAAAATTCAAATAATATTTATATCCAGAACTAGGTGTTTCTCATACGATCTGCTAATTTACCACCTCTGAATGAAAATAAGTCCAATATAATACGAACCAACTCAAACACTATGTTATATTCAAAGAAAATATGTTTTTATCCTTTTTTTTTTAATACTTGAAATATTAGATTTTTTTTTTAAAATAACCATAATCATTTGCTGCATCAATCATAGCCACAACTGAATCAAGTGTTTCCAATGCTGTTGGTATAATTTGCCATGATGGTAATTCAAAACCACTCCAATTTGTTAAGAAATTACGATACTTTGGTCTAAGTTCATATGTGTACACCAATGAAATATTTAAATTATCATACACCCAATCCATACTGCTACCACTTGCCGGATAAATTGTATCATAAACATTTCCAACTTTATATGTAGTACCATAACGTTTTCGTAAGGCTTTTGTGGCAAATTTTCCAATTGCCAACAAGTCTTTATGATTTTTAGCCTGTTTCTCTGTATAACCATATGGGAATAATAATAGTTGAGAATATGAATGGAATGCAATGTACAAGGTTAATTGATTTTTTAAATTGTTTTCCAAATAATTGGAAAATGTTTTCATTTCAATTTCAGAAAATGGTTCACTACCCGGATATGTTTCAGCACACGGTTTACTATTTGCACCATATTTATTCCATTCGATATTCCAATTACGATTTGGATCCGCTCCCATACACATTCCATATGGTTTTACCGTTTTTCGCCATAGACGATCCTTTTCCATTGTATACACATAACCATCTGGATTTAATATCGGAAATATATACCAATCATAATTTTCGGCAATATTACGTACATTTGATTGATTACTTGTGAGAAATTCATTTAATAAATAAGTTGTGACTGCCGGTGATATCCATTCACGTGCATGCATTCCACCTTCAATTAAAATACTTGGATTACCCGTTCGATATGATAATTTTACACCGACTATATTCCGTTCCTTATACGATGTTCCACCGATAATCAATTGTAATTTATCCGGATATTTTTCGGTCATTGTTGTTAACCAATTTATTATATTTTCTAATGGATAATAGGCTTTCCAACCGTACTCAATATTTGTACGTGTTCTTTCCAATTGTTCAGCATCAATTTGTGCCTGTAAATTATGATCGATTATTTCATTGGTAAAATTATGTTGATCAAGGAAATCGGTAAATTCTGCAAATTTATGTGGTGCAACGACTAAAACAACTTCTTCGTCTAATTTTGTCGGTCGTCTTAAAAATTTATAACTATCACTGATATTTTCAATATTATTTAATAATTGCAATTGATTTTCACTATATGGAATTATGGTATAAACACGATAAAAATCATAACGAGCCTTTTCACAATTTATTGTTAAAATTAAAATTAAAATTAACCAAATTATTGTTTTTAAATATATCATCATCGTCATATGAGACAATATTTTTGTATGCAGTTTTGATAATTTTAAAGTACAACTGTTTAGTTTCAATGAAATTTCATGCGTCTTATATAAGAGAAAAATCACGACGAAAAAAACAAAAAGGAAAGGTGGAAACATAGAAATTATTACTGAAAATACAGGAATTTTTAATAAAATTATTATTTTATATGTTATTTAAAAAAAAGAAAAAATTAATATGTAACGGTTCTCTGGATTAATTTCTTGTTCACCAATTAAATGCTTTTTCAAATATTTTATAAACAAATTAATTACATAGCGGTTTTACAAATGCAATTAAATTTTTTTATGCATTAAATTTCAATTATATTTATCGAGATGCAAATGCACTCAAAGGTATTCGCATTTATTAAGAAAAAAAAAGTGATGAAACATGTAGTGTCTCAATTAAAATGCAATTGCCAGACATGTAATCTCTTATAAACCAGTGGTGTGTGTGTAAGTAAGGTTTGACCCATTCAACTGCAAATTTATATAGACAAAAATAAAATTTTCACTGAATATCTTGAAGAAAAAATATTAAACTTTAACACAATATCATTATCATCTTAGCCACCACGCCTCAAGGACACATCGGATAGCATTACGACGTTAATTCGCCGTTTTCTATTCACATACAATATATCAAATTTCAACCACAAAATTGCACAATAGTTTCTGATAAACAATGAAATATGTAGTTCAATTCAATTCAAAAATCCTTTATTAAATAATTTACAATTATATACAAAAAAAATACATGAAATATGTAGTTGATCAGTGAAACATTTGACAAATCAGTAGAGTCGTGTGTAAATCCACGTCGTATTTTCGGCAATATTATAGGGTGGTAAATATAGGTTGAGCAACTTCAATATGTTGGATGGTCACTACCAATAAAGTATCATATCTACTAACACAAACACTGACAGGAAAGTAAATAATAGGTGGAAGCAAAGTGATTAAAGCGAAGAATATCATCAAAGGGTAGATTCCTGAATGAATGTTTTGAAAAACACCAATCAAAATCAGACAGTTGATCTAGATGACATCGTATAAAATCTGTGTGAGGATATTGATGAGTTGAATTCCTTCATTATTCCTCGGTTAGTCTTAGGTCATCTCCACCTTTATACTTCATAGACCATGGGACGTCAACGAAAAACCGCCATTTTCTACGATCTCTGCCATGTAGACTCCTAAATGATGGTTCTTCGACACGGCTGTTTTTGGACAAATATTATGTAATTGATTTAAAATGAAAATGATGTCAGTTTTATCGGATAGCCGTTTCCATCATTTTTAAGGTCACATAAATAGATTCTGCTTTTACTAAACATTTCAAATAAGTACTTGTCTCAGGGATATCGATAATAGCACTATATAATCCTTATATCAGAATGAACTGGGAAAAACCACGTTTATATTACTAAATCAGGACCAACTAAATAAAATACCAAAATATATGAGACAAACTTATGACTTTCAAATTATAAGTGTAACCAAATTGATATCAGAATAAATAAACATCGAATTATAATTTTATGATAATTACTTCTAATATTACAATTTTCAATAAATTACGATAATTGCCATATAATCAATCACACGGTGATTGACAAATGATTAATTGAATTTTATTTTATGCATTTGGAAGTCAAAACTACATTACAGTTTTTGGAATTTGTCAGTACTTTTAAGACGAGAAAAAATGATAGTTTTACCAAAGCGAAACCTATTTCGTAATTTGTGTACTGATTATTTAAATAATTCATCAATACATGGATATAAATATATTTTGAAACCTAATACGTCCAAAATTGAACGTATATTTTGGATAATTTTTAATATCGTATTAATCTCGATTACAATTATTATTATTCTACATTTATATTTGCATTATATTGACGCACCAACAGCAACCCATACACTACCACAACGTTTAGATGTTAATAATATACCATTTCCTGCCGTTCTTATTTGTAATAATAACAAAATTAGTAGAAAGGCATTATTGGAATTTTCAAATTATATGTAAGTTTTCATACATGAAATTTTATTGGCAACCCCACTAAGAATTTCTGTCTAATCAATTTAAATTACCAACTCGAAAGGTATTAAGAACCTGAACATTCTGAATCATACATAATGAAACATATAGCTCATAAAAGCTTTATGCACAAAGTTCCAAATAAATAAATAAGCTTAAAACTACAGCTGTTAGATAACAGGGTTTTTAAAGATCAACCAATCGCTTCCACATATTCGTAGAAATTAAAATTTCCTCGATATTCCTTATCCATATAGCCATACACAAGAAGAGTGCATATAAACTTTATTAGCTATGAACAAACGTCAATAATCCTTATATATATATATACTATTTTCCTTTATTGTGTCCTTTAATAGGAATTTATTCAAAACCGTTATTAGGCTTATTACCAGTTACCAGAACATTATTTACAGTATAGGTGTTTTCCGTTTTTTTTTTTTTCTTTTTTGTAAAATAAATTTTGAGGCGGTAATGATGAAAGTTAAATATGTTGTGATTTCCAGTTTCTATGCTCAAGGAAACTCTAGCGAAAATCTTGGTTTAACAGTTGATGAAGTATTTAATAGCTTGATTTCAATTGGTAATGTTTATTATTCACAAGAACTTGATCAAGGAACAATTAACAATTTAGACAAAATTCATAATGTTTTCACAAACATTTATGACGGTATTTATGATTTGAAGAGTATATTAGTCAAAGTAAGTATAACAATTTACTATAATGTTATTTAATTAGGTCTACACTTAACACGACGTAACATTTTATTTAACCTAAAGTATCTAATGGATGAAAACGGATCATGTAGTTATTAGATTAATTCCATCGTAAAAACATCCATAAGACCAGTCAGAGATGAAAAGTTACTTCATCAACTCGTTAAATGTTAAACATAGGCGACTAATATTTCACTCATACAAAAAAAACTTAAGCTTCTTTTCAGAAAGTCAGCAAGCATATACGGATCTTGCTGGTTTAGAGATTTTGTACAGCATCAACCGTAAGAATAAATTCACGGATCTTCAATGTAAATATTCACAAATTTAATATGTATTATGTAGATCAAGATTCATTTGCGAAACTAAATTATATAGTTTTGTTTCCAATATATGAATCTCAACTGTGATTATTATTGTGGGTGATTTTAATTAATGTATAGTGGGTATTGTTTTCCGGTAAATCGATAATAATCCAAATTCAAATTTCGATAATAATCCAGATCTACATTTTGTGGAAATTATGATAAATCAGTCAAGAGGATGCAAAATCTTGATGAAAAATGTGCAGATGCAATAAGAATGTAGTTACACAGTAAATGTCCAAAATACGAGTCACATGCACGACCGTCATTGTGAATACTAGATATAAATTCAACCGTAAATTGTAGCAAAAGTCACTGGTCGAAAGCGCAGCAAGAATTTTTGATCGTTTGTCAGTTCTGTAAGTAGAAACTGTTACAAGTTCCACATAAAAGGCTAATGTATTGGCAATTGTCTCTAAATTGGACGATTCGGATAAATTCGGTTATGTTATAAAATTTAATAAAAAAAATAAATTATTTATTATATTATTATAAATAAACTATTTATTTATTATTATTTAATTGAATTTACTCGAGTTTATTATATGCAGTTATCGCCAAATTGCAATGAAACATTAAAGCGTTGTTCATGGAATGGACAAATTGTTAATTGTAACAACATTTTTTCTTTACAAAAAACATACATGGGTGTTTGTTGTGCATTTAATTATCTTAGACCCGACAGTCAAGCATATAGGTAATTGAAATTTATTTTATTATTTATTGAAATTTTACATCCTTTCCAAAATATTTTTGTTTATATTAACAAATATCTAGTCGTCCATCATTATTTATAGGGAGCAAATTAAAAAAGATGGAAAAGTAACTTTCGGTAATAATTCTTTTGTTAATGGTAGCGGTTTTCAATTTGGATTACAAGTATTGGTTGACCATCTATTAGATGATTATGTATACACAACTCGAGCACATATTGGTTCAACAATTATGATATTTGATCCACAAACATTTCCAGATCAAAATAGTGCAACAATATCTGAAAATTCTCTATTGCCAAATAGTAAATTATTTATTGAAGTAGCACCAACACGATTCGATGCCGATCCATCATTAGTACATTTTTCCTCAGATGCAAGAAAATGTGTATTTAGTGAAGAGATGTCATCAAGTTTTGCAAAGTAAGTTAATTATATATATATATATAATAAAATGCCAAAAATATAGGTATTAGTGCCCAGTTTTCCAATCCACTGCACCGAATTATTCAAAGAAACGGCAAATGAACATCGTAATACCGCCTTAAGTAATTTTTAAATATTTTCAGTATGTACTCATTGTCTGAATGTTTATATTCTTGCCGATTGAATGCAGTAGCGAATTTGTGTGGTTGTAATCCGCCTCAATATTCCAATATATTCAATCGTCCAACATGTTTACTAAATGATGTCGCTTGTATAAGTAATTGGGAAGGACAATGGGATAGCTATGTTAATGATGGTACAAATACAATAATATCATATGGCAGTACACCGCAATGTCCAAATTGTTTGTCAAGATGTAATTTTATAAAATATAATGTTATCAATCGTGGTGTATTTTATGCAGTGAATAATGGGTAAGTAAATTATATTATCATCATCACCATTATCACTATTGTCATGTCAACTCAATTGAGTTGACTGCAGGACATAGTATTTTTTACTTGATGTGTGACCTTTAAATGTAGATGTTAGGCATATCAAACAACAAATTGCCATCATCAAAGTTGTTTTAATTATATATGACGTTCGACTATGGAAACTACGGAAATAACAGGTCATGTGAATATATACTAGACGAGTTTAAAGTCAAATTGGAAATCATGAAAGTCTATTTAAATTCAAATTGTAGCACTGAGAACAAAATGAGACTTTCTCAAATCGATTTCTATCGATCACTAGAATTAATCAAATGCCATTCATGTTATTACACTCATTGCTAGTCGAGTTGACGATAGTATAACAGTCGTAGATAATTTGGACTTGTACTTTTTTTAAATATTTTTCTTTTAGCCAAACAGAAGAGTCCACTAATGATAATACGAGTATGTTATTGGTCTATTTTGCAGTAAATAAATATATAATATATGAACAGTGTCCAATTTATACATGGTTTGATCTTCTGGGTAAGTATATTGTTGAAAATATACATTAAACATTGTTTTCAATGACCATATTTCAGGATACTACATGACATATAGTTTTTAGATAAGATAAGTCAATGTATACATACTTTAGCGATCCTATTTTCTTTTGGTCCATACCAATTTTTTGTCACTAAATGCGACACGGACAACTAACTACTTTTTCTGTACATACAGGTATTTTAGATTGACAATAAAATATATACTCAAATTTGTCGATTACATGCCATCTTCGAAATTTGTATGCTTAAATCTAACCTGTGAATTGTACTTCATTAGACGCTCCAGTTTGTCATCGGCATATGGTTTAAGTCGTTAAGTTATATTTACCTTTGTCATGATTCCACGAGTAGTAACGTCCGGTAGGCGACAAAATATACACTCTTGCTTATCAACTAAATATGTAAATCAAATATATAACCAATGCATTACTGTGTAAGATTTTGCAACACAACAATAAGGACCGTGAAACATTTTCATCAATTTGGATATGGTATTCCACAACTTTCAAGAATTGTCCGCATTATAAGACGATCAAAACTGTCGACCATATTAAAGCGAATAATCAGTACTGGATTAAATTGGACAATCTGACAATTTGACCAGAATTTTATTATCAAAATTGTAATGTTTGTCTCAAATAGATGCATATTAATCATAATATTAATTTATTATTAAAAAGCAATTTTTGGCGGTATATGCAGTTTAACAATTGGTGCCAGTTTAATGAATGTTATTGAATTTTTTTACTATATTAGTGGAAAGTTTGGCATTGAGTACTTTAGAAATTATGTTGCAGTACAGCGAACGAATATAAATAACAGAAAATTAAATCAGTCTTCTAATGTGATTATTGGTCGAAATCAATTTTTTACCAAAAACAAAAGAGTAGGAATTCAAAAGATCACAACTTTAAAAACTGATAATAATAAATTAAAAAATTTTATTTGGATTGATTGACTAAATTATATATTGTCATAAATTAATTTAATAAATAAATTGTTTCAAAACAAGAATATTGACAATTTTTTTCAATTTATAGAACATACCAACTATGATATGATAGGTTTAATGTCTCTCTTATTACTATATACTTACTTATCTTTTGCTGCCAAGCGATCAAAAAATGATCGTAATGTAAAAAAGTAGATTAATTCAAAGCCAGTAACAAAACTGAATCCAAGCAGTAAGCCAAGGATACCACCAAATGAAGCTAAAATGAATAATAATAAAATAAGAATGCAATTTAATGTATTTCTGGTAGTACGACAAGGAGTTAAATATAGGTTGATCAACCTCAGGACAGGATCTTATTCGGTTACCCCATTCACCATCTGCTTGATCTAATCAATCAAAGCATCATTAATACTTTGACGTGTCATGTACTTTATTGTATATTTTGCCATCGTTTTTCCTCATGCTTCTGTGTTGTATTGGTCAAATATTAAGGACATTTTTTAGCTGCGGTTAGACGTGTATACAGCATGTTGTTGAATTGGTATAATTGATAACTAACTATATAATCGTTGGCTGTCAATAATCTACATACTATTTTTAACAATTTTATTTTTAGGTATTATATTATACATACCTAAGATTGCCAACCAATTTTGATAAATATCTCGACGATAATGAGTGGATATTAAATCATTAAAAAATATATGAATGAGACTTTCATCGTCTAATTCAATGCCTTTACTGAAAAGAGTGGAAAAATGTTTTTTTTTCATTAATTTTTATTATAAATAATTAGGTTGCATAATATTCTTACAAAAAATTGATTTGATTAAATGCATATTTTCTATTTAATGTTCCTGATGTTATTTCGGCCGGATATTGTATTAATTCACAATCTGGTAAACATTGGCATGGTGCATCCTTATTATCGATTTCGGTTAATGTTATTTTTCCAGTATGATTTATACCAGGTAATGCAGTTGCATATAATTGTCTTTGATTTAAAATGCATTGTAAGTTATTTATTTGACATACCGGATACGATCCTTGTATTTTCAATAATAATAATAATAAATTATTATTATAAATAATAGTATTTAATTTTAAGTTTTCGTTCACAATTTGTGCCATAAGATACTCAAATTTTATATACTTTCAATCAATTAGATAATCGAACGTCTATATATGCTGCAACCAAAGTGTCTAATTTATAAATGTATAATAGGCGAACGAAATTAGAGTGATCGACTAACATCTAGGTTATTCAAAATATATTCATATTCACGTGTTGTTACCGGTAACTCTACAATAATGTATGTCAATTTCAAGAATGATGTCAAGAAATCAATAGTATTAAATAATACTTTCATTAGATAGTGACTGGAAGGATAATAATTGGAAAACAATGAAATATTGAACGATGTGTCATATTGTTCTCTTCTATGAAGTGTCAGCATTTCAAATTGAATAGATACGTAACCGTAATGGCTACGAATTAATTTACATCCGATGGTCAAGCAGAAGAATTAAGAGCGAATTAATTAAGAAAAGAATTATTTTTGATTTCTTTGCTATTTATTGTGGTAGAAAAATCAGATAAGTTTATTTTCGGTAAAGAATTATATAAAATAAATTTGAAAAGGTTTTAGACATAGTGCAGCCACGCCATTCGGAACAAAATTCAACCTATCCTCTTCCAAACTGCTGTATATTAAGCGTTCAATTTACGATAAATGCAAAGTTGCGACTCACCCTGAAACATCAATCCATGAAGAGAAAATGTTTAATTTAAGGTAAACATCTGCCAATCACCCGAATTGACGTCAATGTGAATGAAATGTTGACGCGAAATGTGAACCCGAGCACTAGTTATTGATATCTCTTTTTGCATTCATAATACTATATTTTTTTTTTTAAATAAAAATTAAATTTACCATTATTTGGTAAATTATAAGGAAGACATCCACATGCTTTATAATATACATTGCTGCGACATTCCACTAAACAATTAGTGTACGTATATTTTTGCATAACACCCAATCTAATTTCTGAATCAAATATACAAAATCGTTTATAAATTGGTAAACGTTTTACAGCATCCGTACTATATGTTGACTCTGGTAATACACTTATGAATGCTTCAGTTTTAGATCCTACCAATTTTACTTCTGAATTTTCATCTGGATAATCATATGGATTATGCATATAAATCTGTATAATGTGAAGTAAATATTTTAAAAATTAAATATAATTTTTAATTGTACAGGTGCGGCATACTCTAAATCCATAGCTATTTAAGAATGTACTATGATAGTCTGAATTATTTGGTTTAACCAAAATGGTGAGTCCAGTTTGAAAACCACATGCAGTTACTTTTCTAGGATATTTTAAAATATGATGTGCTGTTTTCCTATATAGGAATAGTAATTGGTTGATAGTAAATATTAAACATAATTTATTGTATAACTTACGATGCATAATTAGTCTTCTCCATTCCCAAATAATTGAAAGTACAACATAAACCCTTAGTTGTATAAATTTGTTGAAATAAAGTATCACATCGTATTTCAATACCTTTCCACATACATTTCCTTAACATATCTGTACAGGATGGTGTTATGTTACGTATGAGTTGAATTATTGTAATATTATTTGATGTTAGAATTTCATGTAACAATTGATAGTCAACATTTTTATGACTTCCGGCACCTTCAAAATAAAGTACATACTGAAACATTTTTGATAATTGTTCAGCTGTTATGTTATCAGGACGTATCCTAAATTGATGTATCTCATTATATAATTTTATTGAACTATAAAAATATTATGTAATAAAAATTATGAATACATTTTATTTGATATTGTTGTAGCGGCTGCTGCCGAAATTCTATTTAAATTACAAATTGTTACAGCTGGAAATGGAATATTCCAAGAGGCATAATGTGTACTTTCAATAACCTAAAAATTGTTTAATGATCTATAGATTTTAAGATTTTGGTTTTATAATTATAAATTTATTGTCAAAGCTTACAATTATATTGTTAGTTATTATATATATTATAGGAATATACTTAAATGTTAAAGGGAATATTATTTCTATCTTTCGCTAATTACGCTGAACAATTAACCACATGGAATAAAACAAATCAACTTGAAACATCTTGACTTTACCGACAACATATGTTTAATGACGGACATGCAACTGAAAGTGGAATGTCTTGTGGAATTCATAGTGATAAGATGAGGTGAAGAGAAGGTGTTGGCTATAAATCAGAATTGGCGATCGTTCATTGATGCCGTTTGCTCGCGCTCGGAATGAATGTTGAAATGACGATGATGATGATGAAGTGTACTAGTATTTGATATAGAAATCAAGACATTAATGTATGATGAAAATACTAATTAACGTCAAACATTCAAAACCTTTGTCTTCAAATAAGAAATGGCATCAATCCTTGAATCCATTTCAACTAAATATATTATTTATGAAACATAAAATAGGGTCATTTGAACTCATCAATCGTGGCATACAAAAGCATAATTAATTACTTACTGTAATCGTTGGCGTATTTTCATTCCAATTCCATGATATCCATAGTACAGTAATTGATGCAATTATTGCAGAAAATACAATTATTGCCCAGGAAATTCTATTTTATATAAAAAATATTATTATTATCATTAAAGACTTGAATTAACAATGTCGTGATAAATATAAATGATGATTTAAATGTCACCTTTCCCATTTTGCTGAATCCTTTCGAATTATATAATTATATCCATGTAAGGCAGTTGTTGAACAAAAATCATGAAAACTTTTTTCAAACCAATTCTTCAATAATTTACGTCTGCTTTTTTTCGCTTTTTGTTTTGCTGGTTGATTTTTTAGATATTTATTATGATCACTTTTTGTGATGAAAGTACCATCATAAACAGTTCCTGATAATGTTACAATATTAACAACCATTATGATGAATTTTTATTCCAAGTGAAGGTTTTTTTTTTCCAAACTAAATCAGATTCGATTTATTGAACATATAATAACCTACGACCAACGAGTATTTAGAATAACCCAAAAGCGTCATGTAAAATACTTCATATGGTTCGGGATAATAAATTATCATTTCTACTTCTAATTATGGTAATTGTCTATTGTAAAATTACTACTTGAATGTACACGCTATATAAAATCAAATAATGCTTAGATTGGAACGTTTACGATAATTGTCTATCAATTTTAAATAGAATTGTTAATGTCTCTATAAATGTTGGTAATTTAATAATCATCGGTAATTGACTAAATTTTTTTTTAATGTGACTAATTAAATCTCAATGTATAATTGTTTATAATAGCTTAATTAGGTTTAGTTATATTCTGTATTTCATATCGATAAGGTTTTTCATGCATGCTATTCATTTATGTTAGAAGCATTTCATAGTTATTAAATTTGACTATGATATGCTAATATTTTCTGAAGCATAAGTTTTATTATGGCATACCGAAATAGGCACTACATCCAGATTTAATATGAATGACTTTACTTAAGCCATAGTTGCACGTACACTTATATTAATGTGCAAATCCATCAATCTTGGTGCTGTGATACTCGCACAGTTGTATTGCGTATATAGCACGGTAAACTTCAACAAATGTCCTCGCATCAAATGGGTTGATTCATTGCTGAGTGATAATTCAAAATTAGCATAATTTGATGAGGAGAATACAGAAAAGTGTCATACAACCTTGTTATAAGAATTGAAGATTAGAGTATGAGTAACACTAATGCAAGAATTTGCTTACGACAACATTGTTAGTCTGTTATGAAAACACAAGTAGAACTTTTAACGGAAAAGTATTGTAATCATAATGTTGTGATTGATGATACTAAATTTGTTCACAAACAAATGGAATCTGCATTACAACACATAAGAGGGATTTAAGGCAACCGGTGCCAATAACATAGCGCCTAAAGTGTTGAAAAAATACTTGGATTCCACTATTGGTGAAGAATGGGTGTTTGATAATAGTACTACCTAATGGAAAGTGGTACGTACGATAATCAAATTGTCGAAAAAAAGTTAACTTTAGTATGTGTGTGGTCTAACGTGGTATCACCTTGCTGAATACTATAAACCAATTTATTGTTATTATTGTGCACGATTGGATCTTCATCTTGCATATATATCATATCAATACATTAAGAATTAACTATAATTATTGAACAGTTGACTAAATCGCAAACACCATGCATGTTACATGAAATTATTGTCGATTATCAATTATTCGATAGTAATGATCGTGGTATGGCCGTGGGAGGGTCTCTAGGAGAATATGCGGCTAACATATTCTACTTTAAATCTAGAGCCAATGAAAATCACCGCAACATGGC
>JANSTX010027789.1:0-14743 GCA_027564355.1 Penthetria funebris | reverse complement strand
AAAAGGAAATCATTTATTTACTCTCACAATTTACTTACGAAATACACAATTTCAAATATTCTTCATAAAATTTTATCGTCACTTTAAAATATTAAAAATTTTAAATTATTTGAAAATTATTCATTAAAATCTTGATTTTATTTAAAATAAATTAACATTTTATTCATTTATTATTCATCAATGCATTAATGTAACAGTGAACCAATTTAATGGGGGTAATTTATTAAAAAACTACAATTTTCTAAATCACTAAAGACAAATTATTATTATAATAAATGACTAAAGTGTCTATTATAATATCTAAAAATATGATGTAATTTATTAAATATAGTAAAAATATAGTTTTTATTTTTCATACCTTACCACGAGTTTGAATTTTTGTTTTTTTTAATTAGGAATTATAAATAATCGATTAATCCTTTGAACTCACTGTTACGTGCTTTTAATAATAAAAAATTTCTATAAAAATTTATGCGATACTAAAACCTTTTTATAAAACTCTATACTGAATGGAGTCGCCGACTTATATCTTAAGGTTTCCCAATTTTTATACGTTTAACTCAACGGCAATGCGATCACACTATATATCACTTATATGACGTGTGTTCGCAACCAAAAATAAAAGTGTTAGTGTCTTATTTGTGGAAAACACAAGGTAGCTGTGGATTTGTAAACTACACTACCGAATGATAGTAATGTATAAACGATCAACTACATATTTCACTGAAATATAAAGAATATCCAATTATGTTGTTGTTAGATTCACTAATTCTGATGCAGATCTCTTGTACCTCAACCTTTGATGATAGAGTTTTCGTTATTTTACAGAAATAATATTCATGATTTGTTAAGTATGTCTAGTAATATTTTTATAGAAATTATTCGATTCTTTAGTTAATCTGCAAATTCAAGGTCTATAACTATATGACTAATATTTTTCTGACTTTCGAACCTTTTCATTTAGTTACTTGTATATAAGCAAGCCACTTTGATATTACAATGTATGTAGCAGGTTGTTGAATTGTGTAGGAATTGTAAGGATGGATTTTTTAAAATTGTAAAAACTTATCAATGAGTGATGATTGAATCGGAAGCTGTTCGAGATAAACTTGTAATTGATGTGTACTTTATTAACGATTAATTAAAATTTGCATCTAAAATTTGTTTTAATATTTTGTTAGTCCAATGTTTGTAGTACCTCATCTTATACATTTATTTCTTTGTAACTTTTTTTATTTTTAATAAAATTTTTCCATCAACCCATTGGACAAAATTATCAATTGTTCCATTATAAGAAATTTACCACAATAATTCTTAACCAAAATTACATTGCGTGATTTCAATAATTTAATGTAAAAATTTTACTAAACCATAAATATTTTTTTAAAAAAAAAGTTGTAATTTTATTTTGACTTAACATTTCTGGTAATCAGCTGCTGCTTGTTTTTGGCCATAAAACATTGCATACAAAACTAAAAAAAAAAAAAAAATAAAAATTGAAACCCATACTGAAACCACTGACATTAAATCGCATCCAAGTACAAATGAAACAAGTTTAATAAATAAATGCAAAAATATAAATAACAAATTTTTATTAATATAAAAATAAAGAAATACATAATTTGCAAACGTGAAGACGTTAGTATATTTTTTAAAAGTTTAATTTATAGCAAATGATGTCAGTTGGTTGATATTTGAAAACAAAAAAAATAAAAAAAAAAAGAAAAACCTTTAAAACTTTGCAATATTTAAAAACTATATTTACTAATCTGATTAATAATTTATCATTTAATAAAAATCGATCCGATAAATGAGTTGTGTGTGAATGTATGAATTGCATATGCATATAAAAAATTGCATTTATTGCTCAACTTTCTTACCACATAATTATTTATCCAGTAATTGCTATATTTTAATCAAAATATATTCATATTTTTTGATTTTAAAATACTCTCAATATTTTAAATTTATTAAATAATAATATATTTTCTTTATTTTAACTTCATATATTCCAAAAAAAAAAAAGGTGTTATTAAATTGTAATTTTAAGCTTATGTCCGCAAAAATGCGAATTATACCAGATTTTTATCATTCACAATTGACTTCTTAATTGTAGTAATACGACATAAATAATGTCAGCTTTGGTATCTGGTGTGATTATTATTATTCACACTTTTTAAAATGCAATTTATAAAAAAAAAATTAAATTCTTGAACTGCAGTACAACAGAAAAGATAACTCTTATAAATAATAAACGTAACTGTTTTTAAAATGGTTATGGCTACTTATTAAAAAACTTAAAATATGCTTTTTAAACGTTACATTTTTATTCAAAAATTCGTTACTTTTTGTGGAAATATAGACTGTTATGACGGAGACAGTGATTCAAGTGTACAAACAACTTGGACAGGCATAGTTGAACAAAATTATCTTATAATTTATTCACACATTAGTAAACATGAATAAACTGATTGGATAACATACACTATATCATACGATATATTCCATAGCATGTTAGTGGACTATACAATAGCCAATTTAAATCAAAATGCTTAAAAGCAAAGTACCTCCTTGAAATTCATAAATAACATATTGGTGCCTTTAAACTTACACAATTACGGAATTAAATTATTTTTTATTATGCTCATGTTAATTATTTGGAATTACTTCATATTTTAGCGTAGTACTAAAATTGTATGTCTTCAAGTTGTACATATATAATTAATGTTTATAAAATTACATTTGGCCAGGAATTTAATCTCTGTTGCGTCACCACGTGGTTCGTTGTTCACCCTTGTCATAACCTAATCTGAGACGAGCAGGAACAATATATGCGATAAATATATATATCGCTGTTCAACACTTGAATGTGCATTAAATATATCGCAAAACTTTCCACAATGCTAGATTCTGTACTGATAGTTGTCATGATTAAGAGCAGCCCAAATCATGTTTGTTATTTTATAACGGTATTCCATAGTTTTCACGAATTGATCACATCAGAACCCAATAAAGACAATTAAAGTCATCAATCAGCATATATAATGGTGTCTGCCATTCTATCGATTGTGAAACTTTTATTCGTAACGTGTTTATATAATCTGTGCATGATCTATCAGACCTGTATCTAGTCTGTTCTTTGCGAATAATCAATTCCAAGACTAAACTGGTACTTTTTTATTATTTTTTTAGGCTATTGACCTAGCACATTGATTGGGAAAGGAATTTTTCAACGAATTTTTAACTCAAGTTAAATCACAATCTTGTTTATTGTATTCAGTTAGGTGATGCCACGACGCCAGTTCTCACACATACTGAACTTATACCCTTCGACGACCCCATAATTATCAGTCCCGTTTTTCATTCGTTCGAAATATCATCAGGGCGAATCTCATGTTAATCTTTATACCACAAGAGCGTGCATAGCGGAACACCGATTGCATTATTTACATTATCTAATTAACAATCTCATGAATTTTTGGAAATTTAATTCATGGCGGTACCAATGAGTGCGTACATTAGATATATCTTTCCTAGATCATTAATCAAATCAATTAACACGTCAATTTTTTAAAGTTCACTTAATTATTACATTGTATTTACATAGATATGATTGACTTATAATCTTTAGAATTTTCCTATAATTTTACCTAATTCTCTTAATCTTCTATATATTTTATTTAACACCTTCATGTGACTTCTTACGTATTGTATAATTTATATTTTTTTTAATTTTTGTAATTTTCCAGCTGTGATCGTTCGTTCATTTAAATTATCTTTTGATGTTTTATTAATAAATTTAATCTATTTTCATATTTATTTATCCAAATAAATTCTTATATAATTTTTTTTTACAATATTTTTAATTTATGCACTTGTAATATTTGACTACTTATATAATTCTCAAATGAATTGCTTATTCAAAAATGTAATGCATGTCATTACAGTAATTTGTCATATTAACATGTCAATATTGATTTTATACGAGTATCGAAAAATATTTATTTTTTCTTATATTTTGTTATATTTGCATAAGTTTTAATATTTAAAAATGTTACAAAATCAATATTTAAAATGTTTGTATTCATAATTATGATCAATTTATAGATTAGTATTCTACTTTTTTTTCTTTTTTTTTTTTGTTTGACTAGAACATTACAAATACAGAATCTAAAAATAATTAATTCAGTAGTTTTTGTTAAATAAATGGATGTTTTACAAGATTTTCAAGATGATACTAAATTTGTTTAGTAAACAACTTCTTTTTATTGCTTGACCGACCGACTAATCTTCTATCTAATGTACTTTAAATTAAAATTGAATATCATTAACTATAAATCATGTAGAAAATTGCATATCAACTATTACTTTTCACATTCGAAAATGCTGAGACTGACTATAATAAAACAATCATTTAATAGCAGGTAGTGTATATGGAATGTGTAAAGTAATTGCAAAAAATTTCTAAAGATATAGTAGTAAATTCTATGATCACCGTTAACTCCATTGACTGAATTCAAATGTGATGTTATTATGAAAATTATTTTGCTGACAAATTTCAATCTCGTCAACTATATTGATAGCATATGTTAATAAATATATATTTTTTGTTTTCGAACTTATCTTGTCTTTATCTTCAACATGATCACGATTACACCACCAGATATATTTTCACCAAAGTATGCACCTCAGGCACCTACTAACAAATATTTGAATATGTGACACGATGTTATTGTTTTACCTTTTAAGTTTCGCAGCAATACAATCGAAACG
The DNA here is from genome assembly GCA_027564355.1 of Penthetria funebris. NCBI lineage: Eukaryota > Metazoa > Arthropoda > Insecta > Diptera > Pleciidae > Penthetria > Penthetria funebris. Next base: position 9,970 of record JANSTX010027789.1, on the reverse strand, counting down.
ATGAACAATTTTTAAAATGCGCAAATTTAAATTTTTTGAATATTTTGTGATCACGTCAGACTCTATTCAAGACTCTTTTCAACATGACAAACATTTGCCAATGCCTTTGAATTTTGAATGATGCAGAATTTTACATCTATTTCAGCATCACCATTAACTATTGAAAAAACAAATTAGTACTATATATTTTTTAAACATCATAACGGAAATGTTTTTTATCTAATTCCCAAAATACATTTATGTTCATTATTTTTCCTGACATGAATTAAATGAATATTTTAATTCGTCCTGTTAGTTAATGCGATATATCTCCATTGGACATTTTTCTATAGGATTTTGTTAAATCGCTGGTTTTCCGATAAATCAGAAACACTCAATGACCTTAAACTCAACATTATTCGGGTCATTGGTGAGATAGGTGCAGCCGTGAATTTGCAGCCGAATTTTATCTTTATTGAATTGTTTTTAAAAACGGTACGCTTATCCCGCTGTGCATTTTTACTAATCTCTTTGTTCAGTCGCATAATTTAATAGATGGTAATTTTTTTTGTCAAATTCGTCTGAATTATTTATTTAAAAATTTTTAGATTCAAATCAATATTTACCAAAAATGATAAACACCTATTAAATTGTATACAATGGTCAAAAACTATTAAGCCTTTTCAATAAGTTTTAATTTCGTCTATCCAATTATCAAATAATAATCGCTATGAACATCCACATCTCTAGATATTACGAACGTCTAAATCAAATTATAATCGCTAAGAACATCCACATCTCTATATGCAACGAACGTCTAACGGATAATTTCTCTATCTTTTACTAATTGTTATGCGATCTATTTGATTTCTGGTGCATCCACCGTCCTGCTCAATTCAATTTTTTTTGTGTATTTTTTTATGGTTAAATATAGTATCGCCAATCACAAGATTATAATTGCTGCAAATTTCCAGCAAAAAGTTCTCCATTTTTGGTTCATATCTACTTACCTCGTGTGTAACCATAACAGGTTTCTAATATCCAATCTCTTAATTCAAACAAACATGTTTATCAGTGAATTAACGTCTTGTTACTACAGCACAATTTCTGCAATAAATTTGAGTATAGCAAAGGCAAGATGTGCGAACATTTTTTTACCAAAGTCAATTTTTATTTCAGATTAATAAAGTTATGTTTTCTGAATGTTTTAAAATACTTGGCTTGCACTGATGAAATATATAATAGTTGGAATCAATTAAACATCGAGCATTTCCTATATTTCTATTTCCACTTCTTCAGTAAGCTATGTTGACACTAAAATGTTATGCGTATGAGTGTGTAGGACATCGAATAAGTGAATAAAAATTGAATGGAATTATAATAGTGAATATTTATGATAATTATGTGAGCAAATTTGAAAATGAAAAATTAAGTGACTCAAATGTGCCGCCATCCAGGTATTAGTTGTTGTTTCTATTAGACCATAAATATTAATAATAAATATCAATGAATAGGATAAAAAATGTAAACATTTCAATTTGTTACCAAAATAACTGTCAAGAAAATTATAAACGCAATATCAACTGTAATGTGTAGAGTGTAGAGGTGGTATACATAATGTAAATTTAGATACGGTCAATCAACTTTTAATAGAAATGAGATTTGCTTTGCAAAAAGTCGATATTATAAATACAATCTTCTTCACACTGAAGAATCATCAGCAATATCAACACTAAAAATAATTATGTAGCGCTAATTTATTTGTGCAAAAAAAATAACATTTCTTTGTAATTTTCTAATTTTATTTTATTTTTTTTGTCTTTTTTTTTTTTTTTTCTTCTTGCTTCTACAGTATAAGTGGTTTATAAATAAATAGGCCATTTAGAACTGGTAAGATTAGACGAATTATTCATTTTTGTGAAGTGAAACTATCTTTAAGTAATTATGAGAATTAATGTTTTTTTTTTTTGCCAAACACTGATTGATTTCGGTTGAGGGTCATATTAATGCCAATGGTTCAATGTTATAAATTACTTGCTATCCGAAAATTACTACCATTCTGATGAATTCCAGTTTTTACATAAATTATCACATATAATAAATAAATTAATAGGAAATTATATGCTGAATATTTTTAAGCAAAAATTATGTACAATGATCGTGTATGTGATATAACAAAAGACAATTGTATAATGTATTTTATTATTGTCTAATTGCCAAAATCTATTTTCATTTTAAAACATTATATGACTAATTTATGCATACTCAAAATTTTTAGCATAAATATTATTAGTTAGAAATTAGTGCATGCACTTTGAATGCATATGTTGTATATATAATTTGTATATGCATGTTGATCACTTTCAATTTTTAATGATATAATTTTAATTTCTTTTCAATATGCTGCAAATTTTATTATTGTAATGTTTGTTGTTTGATAATTTAAAATCAATTACATATAACCTGTATACGAGTATATATTTACATGTCTATATAAATGTTAATATTTGAATGACATTCCGCGGACGATCACCCACCAAATTATGCGTAAATTACTTGTATTGTATTGTTATTTTTATACATTTTGAAGTTGATGTGAGTTTAAAAATACATTCTAATTACTTTATTTTCAATTATATCGATCATTAGACATACAAGTATTTATTTTGTGGTCATAGATTGCAATATCCGCCAGAATATGTATTATTATTAGATCACTTGTTTGTTTTTTTTGTTTTGTGAGTTTATACTTACAGTTTGTATAATACAATAAAATAATATTGAAATTAAATTATTTATAATATTCATCCATCATCATCTAGATCTATACACTATACATGAATAGCATATACACTACTAGACATATATTCTTATTATATTATTTCAAAAAATATAGTTAATAGCCCACCTTACGTATATGACAATTTGTATGAAATTTCATAACAAATCACTTCTTCGATGCCTTAATGGAAAGTATCAAAATGACTGTAAATTTTTATTGCATTGCGAATCCTACCAGACCTGTGTGATACATGATGTCTAAAAACCTGTATATTTCTCTTCGAATATACAGAAAATGCTATTCTCTATGTTTGGAAGAAATTGGAAGTATGTATAATTTAGTGAACCAATTAAGTACAACATTAAACAAATTACTGTATTGCAGACACTTTGACCATGACGAATTGTCTGCTACATGGAATTTATTATTTGTATGGTTCGGTGAAGCAATTGAACAAATTTGTAAAATATTCAACTAAAACAAAAACTCGTCCCACTATAGAACATCTCCATTCTTTGGGATTTTTATTTTTGTTCTCTTACATAATGCTAGTGCCATGTGTATGGGAAGAATTATTCGTACATATAGTGTTATGGACATTTTCCAAGAAATTTTAAATTTGGTGCAAATGCAATTATGGCAACATAGAATAAATCTTATAAGGAACTTTGTTATTGTGTCATTTATTAAAAAGGAATTATGTTTTCCACATGCCACGATTTAGCAAATTTGACTTCTAAACGTTAACAGTATATGTCACCTTTGGAAATATCAATTCTAATTTGATAGCGTACTCTTGCGGCATGTTATAGTTCCGTGTGATATAGTTTGTTAATAGTACTTCGAGCTGTCCATACGCTCTATACATTTCTATACAGCTTCGATAGAAGCCGTATAATAAATGAATTAGTTATCGCTGTTTTTTTTTTTTTTATGAATATGAATGCTTTTTTTTTATAAAAATTAGTTTAAAGTATTGTCAATCGCTAACTAATACATTCGTCTCTCATTTTTTTGACAGCATACGGATTCCGCGTTGAAAAAACGATTCGTCTTTTAATGGTAAATACGGTAAGCGGTTTAGAACGTTTCCCAGCAGGTTTTACAATTTGCTGCAAAATTGCTTTGTCTTGAGTCTCGTCGTATTGCGACTGTTTTCCACTCAATACTAGGTCCAATCGCATCAATTATATTCGATAGCGATCTTTCGTTTGATAAGCTCAAAATACATTACAGCAAGTTAATCCCACCAAATACAGAGCATGCGTTTGAAATTATGGACTTCGATTTTCATCACCAGTCACGATACAATGCAAAAAACCATTCACAATTAGAGCGACGACTCTCGGATTTAATTCGTACAATAATCAACTTTCTTACTTTTTAATCATCCTTGCTGCTTTCAAACGTTTGGCACTTGTTGTGTGATAAATTTTTAATGATCTTGCACAAGTTCATGTTGCGTCTGGCAAAAGGTATTTATCGAATAATGCTTTCAATTTTTCGTTTTCAATCTTTTTTGATGCACCATAGCGTTCATTATCGGCTTGATTTTTCTCCCGTAGTGTTAATTCAATTCTATATGTTTCAGTTGTTGCTTTTTTTTTTTGTCAAAACTCATGTAGTAAAATTTCCTGCAAATACTCTTTTTTTTTGCACGAAATTCGACATTTTAACGTTAGACGATATATGTAACGAATATTGTGACTGACTAATGTATCTTAATGTATTTATAAATTACTCAATTCATCTTTATACCTACATTGTATCAACGGAATTTACAATATAATTTATGCCAAGCTCTTGCATATATTCGGTTCGTTGTTGTATAGGTACTGATTGTTTAAACTTTGATTTCTAGAAATTTCATACTTGATTATGGACAGTTAATAGTTTCTATATTATACAAGATGTTAGGCAGGAAACTGCAATACTATATGATACCGAATACGGATTTAATGCTGTTAAAATTATACTATGAATTATATATTGAGTTTTTAACTGAAATATTGAATCTTTGATAAGATTTCTATCATTTTTACATTAATACTATTTTTTTTTTAAAAATATGATCACATGCCAGGACGAATTAATACACATACTGTCACTAAATTTCAACTGTAATCAAATGACATATTTTGAAAGTATGAGTTTCCAATAACTCGTACACATTTTTGCCTGTGGTGTTACAGTAATCACAATTTATGGCAATTTTTGATGTTTGATCGGGATTAAAAACAGAATATCCATCGGATCTTACATGTACAGCATCTATATATTACATAATTCAATAATATAGTTTCGATCTAATTTGCACGTTTGCTACCACAAAAAATAGTTTTAAATCGCACTGATTATTAATACTATTTTAATTGATAGATTTGCCTTTAATTTAATGATGAATTTTCATATTTATCATCATATTTAATAGGATGAAAAACAGATTATGGGAAAATCTTAAAAAAAATTTCTATAATTAACTTTTATGATAAAATACAAGTCTTTTTATTGATTTACAGAAAATTTCTTTATGGCACATCGTTACTTTTGATTTTTTGTACAAGATTTGTATTATATAAAACCGCAATTAACAATTTGATAAAACATTGAATAATTTAAATTTTGGAAAAAAACACATGTGGCAGCCTATTTTGCATAAGAGTCTTATTATTCCTTTTGAATTTCAAGACGTGAAATTTAGTGTTCTTTATTTTTTTTTTAAATTCTTAAAGAGTCTCGTTGTTTTCATTTTAAATGAAGTTCTGTCAGAACTTGAAGAACATTCTATCGTGAATGTTTTACACATCCTTTTAAACATTTGCATATTATTTTAATCAACTTGCTTGGTAAATGAGCTACAAAAATCTTGACAGAAACTTTCTGTCTGTATTCAAGTGTATATGTTTCATCTCATATGTTTTATGTTCATAAGCGTTTTTTTTTTTGGTGCTTTTTTTTGTGTTATATAATTTGATCTATCTGGAAAAAATGTAGCAAATATCGCATATATTATATCATCAAATGCGGTATTTTCAATATTTTTTCAGATAAATCATTAACATATTCTAATATATATAACCAAACACAATTTTGCACATTTCTTAATTTCTTATATTACATTGTCTAAGAGTGTTGTTTTCCATTTCAATTAAAATATAAAATAAAAATGCGTTGTTTCTAATTTTAAATCTACAAGATTACTTCAAGTTTATTGAACTTATAAAAATTTCAATTATTTATTCAATTTTTTTTTTTTTTAAATAAAAAATAGAAAAAAATGCGAATTTAGAATTTTATATACACACATGTAATTAATAGATAAAAAAAATTATATCAACTAAAGGTTCATTATACCAATTGTTTTATCGAAATTACGTCAAGTTAATTATACTATAATATCATAAATTTGATCCTTCAATTTTTGTTTGAATATAAAATGTAATTACATCATGCATTTTATTATTAGATGGCATTCGAATAAAATATTCATCAAAAATATTTCAGAATTACATTTTTATCATATTTGATATGATGATAATAAGTAAAAATTTATGAAGAACTTAAAGATGGTCATTATTTTTCAATTTATCTAATGATTATTTGTAAATGGATTAGTAGAAAGTGAATCATAAACGTAAAAGTTTTATTCTTGAATTAAGTTTATTATTTATCAAAATTTCATTATAATATTTTACATTTAGAAACATTATTTATATTAGAATAATTCTATATTTTATTTAGATGTACGAATGAGATCCTTACATACATAAGATTGGTAATAACATCATCAAAAAGATGTACATTTACTTAATTGCTAATATAATCATCTAAACCTTTATGTGGTTAAATTGTCGTTTCCAAAAAAACATATAATATAAAATATCAACCGAAAATTGTCATTGATTTCCAATATTCTGAGAAACATGTAGTTGCTTGAATAATTACTCAATTGAATAATTCAGTAAATTGGCTATCTACTTTGCATAGCTACTTATCCACCATTTGTACAAACAAGACATTAAATCTATATTTTGATCACGATCATATATCACATATCATGTGTGGTGGTACAATATTTATTTCATAATTAATTGTCAGTATCTTGTCTATACAACCAAGACTTCTTTACATAATTAATATATTTTTAATTTTACTTAAGATACAGAACTTTTTAATCATATCAATGTTGTTGGTGAATAATTAATGAATTAGTTAAATATCATAATATTTTAAACATTTTTATTCATAAAAATTGTAAATTTATAAATAGAAAAAGCATAATAAAATTGATAAATTTTGAGCAGTACAAGAAGAGAAATAACATAAAGAATTCAGTTCTGTTTAGCACATTGTTTCTAATTATTTAAATAAGCAATACAATACAATCAAATGTTTGTGTTTTTTTTTTTTACATAATAAAAAATTTAAATGCAATTAATTAAAATTACTAATTTAAAAAAAAAAAAGAAAAAAATTCAAAAGAAACATAATTGTCGATTAGACACACGGCCTGTTTGTCACTCAAATGCTATATTATTTGTTTATTTTAATTTAAATTGTAAATATTTGCTTAAAATTATATATACTTATTTTAATGTTAATTATAAGTTTGTTTAATTTTAAAATTTTATGTATTAATTGAATTTTGGTTAGTAGAAGTATCATACTGCTGATAAATGAACATAAATCTCGTAATCTCGGTAAGCGAATGGTTTGTTTAAGGGAATCCTACCGGAATTGGCATATTCCTAAAAATTTGTGCAATCTGCTACCCTATTTTCATGCAATTAGTACAAAAGTAAATTAATGAAGAATAAATTTTTACAAATTACCATATTTTTATAATTTTTATTAATTTTTCAATAATCCCATTTGCAATATATGAATATTGAAATATACACTATCAGTACCAGTTGACTTGAAAATCTTGACTTTGCTGCCGACATTATTCAACTATCATAAATTGAGATAACCATGTCTAAGATGGAATGACTAGTGAAATACAGATCATAAGTCGAGTCGCTTTGAAGAATGTTTTAAAGATAGTAAACATTCCATGTACCCAAGTACATGCATATATATATATATATGTATATATACAGGTGGAATTTATTTCATTGCATTATCATGTTACTATGATCATCACCTAATAAAATATATGCATTTATTCAAATGTGAAACCCACGAGTATTCACATAATATTTTATCGTATCAATTAGTTTGTAAATCATTGATGATAAACAAAATGCTTGAATCTTTTCAAGTTATCGAATGCTTAAGTTACTTACCATTTAGTAGCAAATTTTATATGTACATAAAAGATAATGAAATTTATGAGAAAAACATTTTTATTCGTATATGCTTCCGATATTGGAATATCCCATTTTTTTATGCACTTTATTTTATTTTATTTTATACGGTTTTTGTTTTTTAAATGTTGAATTCAATATTTATTACGATTTTATACATTTGTTTTACATTTTTTTGCCATGATCATCATTGACATTAGTGACATAGTAGTTAATATATAAGAGTTAGTATATGGGAAAGTTTTTCATCACATGAAAAAATGTAATAAACGGGCAGTCACATAAAAAAACGTAATAATCTAGTGTACTATCCAATTCGCTAATAAGTGAGCATAATTTTTTTTTTTTTATTACGCCACAAAGCAATGAAATTTATTGTCACATGAACTGAAACCGATAGACGTATGGCATCGCTGAGCAACACTTTCGTTCTTATGATGAAGCCATAAAAATTGATCGATTCGTGATTCGGATGATGGAGAATACTTTGAATAAAATCCATTAGACATTTAGTACGTCAATAATTTATTAACACTAAATACGTGGTTTCGTAGATCGCATTATTATTTATTTATCGACAATTATTGATTTTTTGGTAACGAATGAAGTGACCGACTATATCATCGAGATCACCCAGATTATTCTAAACTCAATCACGATATATATATATATAAGTAATTGCGTTTATTTTGTTGCATTATAAAGTCAATGACCTTGATATATTTTCAGCTATTTATTTAGGACTTCAATTAAGTACAAATATGTAAAGATTGTTTGATACAAGATTCATCTTTGACTATATATTTGACGTTCTCATTTATTTATATTTTATAAATGATTAAATTATAGATAACATTTAAAAAGTTATGATTCAATTAAGATACTTTAGAACTAGTAAAGTAAGTAGTAACCGCTAATTTCGTGATCAGTGTCATATAGATTAGTATAAATAGAAGTGAACAAAGTTATATATTTTTTTAAAAAAACATAGCATTAGGACGAGCAATTCTTATGTACATCAAAATTTTAGTTTTCTAATTTAGTAGCTGATTATGAAATTGATTGGTGTCTTAGCGATGAAAATGTGCATTTGGTTGTATATAATAACAATTTATCGAATTAACATTTAGACTGCTTAATTCCATTGTAAATTCTTGTCCTTCCATCTTGGGTTACCCACTGTCAATATTATAAACACCTTTTTAAATCTTATAATTTATTAAGAGATTAACTATATTAAGTTTAATTAAGTAATGAATGAAGTCAGATGAGATTATGAAGCATATAATCTACATCAAATTTATTGTTTGAAAAAAAATGGGGTTCAAACGTTTATAATCTCATAAACGGGTACCGATATGAGATATACAGGAAAAAATGTAATAATTATAAATAATTGACTAAAATATACATTGATTTTTTTTTTCTCTTATATTCATTATTTGGACCAAAATGAAATATGAAATATATTTTTTCCCAATGTTTCAGAATTGAATAAATTGAGTTGTTGGAAAGTTTTTTTTTCTTTTAATGTATAAATCAATTGGTCAGACAATTCTTTTTTTCGTCTGTCCAATGTAATATAATAATGTTGAAATAAATTTATAATATATAAATATAGCGTAATTTCATATATAAGCCATAAATATTATAAGAAAGAAAATAACAACCTAAATGATATTTATTACCATTTTTTTAAAAAACAAGAAAAAAAACCTTTCTTATTGTAATGTTTATATGAATCTTAATTTGTGTTAATAACCATCATGAGATGAGAGCATTTAAAAAAAAATAACCTAAAGGTAACTTTAAATATTTCTTTTGCTTCCGTTCAACGTGACATAATTTTTTGTGTGCATGTTTAAAGGATTCGGCACATTCTTTTTGTCGTTAATAATCC
>JANSTX010027778.1:0-14749 GCA_027564355.1 Penthetria funebris | reverse complement strand
AAAGTGACGATACACAAGACAGAAACTTGTGGAGAAATAGATTGAGAAGTAGGAAGGCCGACCCTGAATAAGGAAAAGGAAAGGAAGAAGCAGAAGAAGAAGAAGATATTAGTCAGTTATTATTTGGTGACGAATCTAATGGCCGACAAACATTGAGGTTAATCAACCTATCTTTACATTCACTGTCATCGCTATCGATCACGATCGATAGATGTCAGATGATGTGTGTAGGGTGTGAGGGCAAAAAATGTTAATGTTGTGTTCATAGACTAGTTGAAGGAACATTTTAAGAGCAAACAAAGCAAGAAGGAATTATGCAGCACTCCAGTGAAATATTACAATGTGCAACTGGATAATTGTGATTGTTTCTATATTTTCCAGTTGATAAATTGCTATTACTTAAACCTACTTGGTTATCGGTTAATTAAAATGATTGGAATAGATTAAATACAGAGAGTGACGTTGCATAAGACAGAAACATGTACAGTCATATATTGCGCTGCATGAGGGCCCGATCCAAAATAAAGAATAGGGCAAATAAGACGAAGACGAAGAATAACTGCGAACATAATATTAAACAACTATCAGCATGCCATCAAAGATTATATTACACTACGAATACATCTTCTACAAATACTATCTGCACCACACCAGCTATTATCAATATTCAACGGAAAGTAATGAATAATAATCCAGAAAAATCCTACAAATGACCGAGAATAGTATAGACATTTGTGAAAATAACTATTGAGAAAATATCAGAATGTTCTCGATACAGATTACTCCACTATATAAGCAGCTAACAAATTATTATTTAGTAAATCTTCAATAAAGAATCTACACAGCGAGAAAATAAGATTCAGATAAATTTGTAATGTAAAATAATAATTTGTTATAATTTGTGTTAATTGATATACGTTGAATAAATTAAGAGTCATTAAATTAAACAAGTACCTTAGCAGTGTTTATAACAATAATTTAATACAATTGTCTTCTTGAGAGACTTGTTGATATACTCGAATTGTATCATAAACCCTTTTTATGATTGTAAGTCTAAATAAATTGTATTTCTGTAAATATTTATAAATTTTAATTTAGCATTTTAGTTTAACATATCTATGCCTCCACGTACTGTGACCGGTATCTCAGTAACGTCACGATATATGTCAGCAATCTAAAATGACGGTTTTATTGTCGTTTTTAAAAACAGCTCAACAAATTGTTATTTCTTTTTCTCACTGTGTGATTATCCGTTTTATTTGTTCAATTCATCCGCTGGTCAGCCTGATGATGTTGATGGTGATGATGTTGTTGATACTTATTCTTTTATTATAATTAAAATAATATTGTTATGTGTTTACAGCCACAAAATAGCTACATTTATAGGAATATTTTTCACTTATCTTAAATTAATAAATTAATTACAAAGTTTAAATGTCCAAAATATATTGTCAGTTAAGTCTCGCCCGCGATAGAAAAAATGGACACATGAAAAATCAGAATTGGTCTTACATTCGGTCTAAAACATTTCGATTGGAAGGCTAGTAGATAATAAAATATTAAATTTTAAAACGCGAATAATGGTTTTATTACTGCTTGATATAAAAAAGTGATGGACACGAGAATATTCTTATTATTATCATAAAAATAACACATGAATTGATATCGACAGAAAAATATCAGCCTGATATCATTAAGATTTAATTGAAATTTATTTAACTAATGCAGGAACCTCAATTTCTTCTATACTCATTCATAATTCAATTGCTTGGCGTACATGGAATCAACGAATTCTATTTTGGTTGATAGCAAATTTAGTTTCAAAATGGGTTTTGTCTGGCATCAATCAATATGACCATTATTATTGAAGTACGGTATGGAATTGGAACAGATTAAAATTTTGCATTATTTCCAAAAAGTGTAAAATACACTTTGAATAATCGCATTAGACTATTCAAAACTGGATAAAATAAATGATAGTGACAAAAATCAATTTATTTTTGGTAATTTCTAAATATAATATAGTTAATGGCCATAGACATTGATAACCAAATAATTGGACTGATTTGCAATCTAATCTTCTATAATTTTTTTCTGTCTTAACTTTATGCAGTATAAAAATAACAACAAATGATAATGATTTAAGTTTACTTCATGACATGTTGGCTTACGCAATATTTACATGTGAAATATTATTATTTTAAAAGTGCGGGAATTAGTGCATACTTTAAAATCAAATTATCGTTTTTAATGCAAAATTGTAAAACTAATTAGCCCAAGTTTTTCGCTAGTATCTAACTTTATTTAAATAGAGGTTTAATTTCACTACATTTATTGAACGCCACGAATAATAATATTTTGCAGCTGAGTAAAAACGTCAGTAGAACTTATCATAGCTCAAGTGATGCCATGTGATAGCATTTATAGCATTATGTAATTAAATATATGTTAGACTAAGATGTTTCAATATCGATGTCACAATTGTTCTTCTGCATAATGAATTTTAAAATTGCATAAAATCTACCAATTATGAAAAGTAACGTATATAACTTACAGTGGAAACATCTTGCGTCAATGACATAAGAAATAACAGTTTTTGCCATAAACAAAATTACAGTTATTCAGTAAATCTGTATTTTTTAATCAGCAACTGTAAATGCTCCGTTTCATGGAATGGCAGACATTTTTAAAAATAAGTTTAAAAACTAAATTTGATGCTTAGTAAATTTAAAATTCAATTCAACTATTTTCAAATATTACTATTTTTGCAATCGGAACAAGACAATGTTGTGAAACAGAATGTGTGTCTATTAAAATAGATTTTGAAACCTATTACCATGTAATTCAACTATTACATTGAGACCACATAATTTTTACCGCGACACTACACAACATGTGACTGTGAGATTACATAAATATGATCGTAAAATCATAAAATTATTACCATGAGACCACATAAATATAACTGTGAGACCATGTATGTATTTTTTTTAGAAAAAATATTTTTGTTAAATAAAGGCGATCAGGAACGATAGGTCGTATTCTGTTACCGTGAGATCGCTTTCATTTCCTGTTTCAGGCAGAGCTGTATGTTGGTAGGTGGTATTTCAAAAATTTTATTCAACTCATTTTTTCCTTCAGGGTATAGAAAATATAATTATGAGACCTCGAAAAAAACATTTTTTAATTTTGTATCAGGCGATCAGGAAAGTTAGATCGTATTCTCTTACCGTCAAATCGCTTTTATTTTCTGTCTCTGGAAGTACATTGCTAACAACATACATGCAAAAAAATCAAAACTTATAGTAGCAGGCGATCAACCTTAAAATATTAGGTATTACCTCTTCAATTCTAGAGTAACCATAATGTTGTATCAGGCGATCAGGAAAGTTAAATAGTATTATATATTATTATTTTCTGTCTTAGGAAGTACATTGCTAGCAACATACATGCAAAAAAATCAAAACTTATATTGTAGTATCAGGCGATCAACCTTAAAATATTAGGCATTACCTCTTCAATTCTAGAGAAACCTGTGACCGTTTCTTCAGTTTAAAAGTTGTGTCTTTCCATCTTCCAAATTATATTTATGTTATCGATATGATTTAAATCATCTTCTTAACAAAATGTGTATTTTTAAAATTTGTGGAGATATTTAAATTATTGTGATTACTTTCTTACCACTTCAAAGTCCGATATACTTAAGTGTCTAGTCAAGTTATACAATATGTGTATGTAAAATTACTCGTTTATAGCTAATTTAAGAATTATGGGAATTTAAGCTGCACACATTCGATCTCAGTATCTTATAATTACAGTATAATTTGTTGATAAAATAAATTATAATCAATAAATTATTTTTGATAATAGATGACACGAATCAATCCAATGGTATTTTTACGATTAAAAGTAATCTTAGCATAGAGAGTATCTTTATTAATACGACTAAGTCTTTATACAACACATTAGTCTTTCCAAAATGTTTAAGCTATTAGTAATATTCACTATATTGATGACTGAAACTTTATGCAATGCAAGATTTAGTGAAAGTTATCTAAAGGAACTGTATTCAAACCACAGCAAATCGCCAATAAATTATTCATTGGTAATAACGTAAAAAAAAAAACGAAAACTTTTGTAAAAAATAAAAAATAAAATCACTTTATATACTATGAACAATATCAATTTTTTAGTGTCCAGTTGTACAAACAACACTAGGATCATTACAAGGGATTACAGTATCTTGTGGTACATATTGTTCATATTGTAAATATGCAGGTATACCGTATGCACAACCACCAGTAGGTAATTTACGTTTTCGAGCACCTCAACCACATCCCGGCTGGGGATCTACAATAAGAGATGCATCACAACATGGCAATATATGTCCAACATTTGCGTCGACAGCAGTTGTTGGTGCTGAAGATTGTTTATTTTTAAATATTTATAGAAATACCATAAATTTTGAAGAAAAACTTCCAGTTATGGTGTGGATACATGGTGGATCTTTTATTGAAGGATCTGGTGACTCCAATTTATATGGACCAGATTATTTTATTGTTGAAAATGTGATTATGGTATCGATAAATTATCGACTCGGTGCATTAGGTTTTTTAAATACTGAAGATAGATATGCTCCGGGTAATTATGGATTGAAGGATGCAGTTATGGCATTAAAATGGATAAAAGATAATATTGCAAGATTCAATGGAGATCCAGATAATGTGACAATATTTGGTGAAAGTGCTGGTGGTGCGGCTGTTCATTATTTGGTATTATCATCTGCAGCAAATGGTTTATTTGCAAAAGCAATATCACAAAGTGGAACTGCACTAAGTCCATGGGCATTTGATCCACGTCCATCAACACGTGCACATCAATTAGCAAATAATTTAAATTTAAATTATAATAACAATGAAGATTTGATAAATAGATTACGCACAGTACCAGTGTCGGATATAGTTATTGCAACTATTTTCCTTACAATTGTAATAATATATTTCTTTTTATTATATAATCTTAATTATATATTTGTATTAATTTGTATTAAATTTTTAGGAAACGCCACTTGAAATAAATCCGGGTTTATTTTGTCCATCACAAGATCCTGCTGATGTAACACCAAGTGAATATTTTTTGCCCCAAACTCCAAGTCGAATGATAACATCTGGTCAACATAATCGAATGCCATATATAACTGGTTTCAATAGTGATGAATGGCTTTTCTCTATTAATGACTTTTTGACAAATCCTCAACTTATTCAACTTTTAAATAATGAACCACACAGATTAATACCACCTTCATGGAATATTGCACCTCAATCGGCACAAGCAAATGCAATAGTGAATGAAATCAGGAATTTTTATTTTTATGGTAATGCTTTGTCGGTTGCCTTAAGATATGAGTACACTATGGTAAGTTTAATGATGGAAGTGATTAATTTTTTTTTTAAATATACATCGCTATAATTATATTAAAATTACAGTATCTCACTGATTTAATGTACGTCGTTGGAATTGATAAATCCGGAAGATATCATTCACAAAATCAAGCAGATAATGTCTACATGTATAATTTTAGTTTCGACGGAGCTTTAAATATTATGAAAATTTTAATGGGCCTCACTGATTATCCAGGAGCTATGCACACAGATGAATTGTTTTATATGTTTACAACTACTCTTTTACCTATGCCAAATTTACCAGCAACTGACCCAGCTGAAATTACTAGAAGACGAATGGTTAAATTATGGACTAATTTTGCTAAATATGGGTATGTTGCATTAAATAATTAATTATATCACTAATTATGAGATTTAAAATAAAAAATAATAATCAATTATTATAACCACTTAGAAATCCAACACCTGTAACTGATTCTTTGATAACAACTCAATGGCGTCCAGTAGCAGGCAATCAAGAATATTACCATATAAATAATACACTGTCGTCTGAATATTATCCACATTCACAACGTGTACAATTTTGGAGTCGATTAGAAGGTATATATGCACCACAGTAAACCATTTGAAATTAATCTAATTCATAATTCAAAATTAAATGCAATTACTTGCAATGTATAATTTATATGAAAATAATAATACAATTTTTGATGTAAAAATTATGTAATAAATTAACTGGTTTCATTTACTAATAGAAGTCTAAAAGGCAGCAGAGATATGAACTGCTGGGTGCACATATACTACCGAATCTATCATAAATTGCAACTAAAAGGCCAAGAGATTTGGTGGCGTTTCTAAACGCCACTAGCTAGATTTGGTGCACCTAATTAACCGGTTTTTCTAGTGTGTGTGGTATCAAAATGGCACCCAAGTGCTAATTGGGATCCTTAGAATTCCTAATCGGATCCGCCACTGCAACCAATAAACCATAGACTCAATTATAGCTATCAATTACTATAATATTATATATCATGTAGACACAGGCTGGAACAGTCGATTAACATCTGTCAGTTTCAGGATCACAGTATCCGTTTATAGACTAACGGACTAATTTTTATGTTAAAATCTATAAATGCTTTCAGCCCTCACTTAATCAGCATAATCTACAAAGTGAAGTGTGTGGTATCAAAATGGCACCCAAGTGCTAATTGGGATCCTTCGAATTTCTAATCGGATCCGCCACCGCAACCAACCAACCATAGAATCAATTATAGCTACCAATTACTATAATATTATATATCGCGACACTGATACATATCTTGTTTATAATATATGACAATTTCATTTAAATCTTCTTACCACCTTTTCAATATGTAGCTCAGGTGTCTGCTAAATTAATTGGTGGGATATTAAAACGTTGTCTTTGAATGAAACATGTACTCCGGTGTTGATTTTACTTATAATTGTAATATATAGTTTTCTGCTACCATCAAATGTGTTCTCAGGATCTAAATTGACATTTTAAGGTGGATAAAGATTATACTGCACCCTAAATAGTGAATTTCAAATTCATAACATTCATGTATCGGTTGTGGTTACTTATAAAACTTTGGTTGGTTTGTTAGCAGTGGCGGATCCGACTAAGCCTTCGCAGGATCCCAATTAGCACGTAGTAGGTGCCGTTTTGATACCACAAACTCGAGGAAATCCGGTTGATTCTTGCAGATATGTACATTAAATCCATCTCGTGGCGTTTAGAAAAGTCACCAAATCTCTTGGCCCTATAGTAGCAATTTCCGATACATTAGGTAGTACAGCAGACTATATTTCTGCTGAGGAAGTGCTGGGCATTTGCATAGAAGGTGTTCTGTAGTTTCCCATTCATCTACATCGCCGCAACTGCGACAAAAAAATTGAAAGGGATACCTAATATTGACTCGTGGTCCCGACCGGCCAATGTCCCGTGAGCACTGTCACGGACCTGGCCACATCCCGACGTAATAATCGTAGGAGTTATTCCGTTTTACTCCGCTCAAACTCAGGCCAAGTAATCCTAGATAATCTGCATGTAGATAACCCTTTCCACCTAACATTGGCCAGTCTCATATAATATAGGCCAGTTTGTTTGTTTAGTTCACTGAGTGGCGGAGAAATTTGCTCCGCCAGTGATATATCAAGACCCGAGCCCTGCCTAGAAAGTTCATCAACCCTCTCATTAGCTGCAATGTCCCTACGGCTAGGAACCCATAATAGTGTAATTTCGGCCGCGTTACTTGCCTCCATCAATGCGAGGAAGCATTTCTCGACCAGTTTTGATTTGCAGACTGACGAGGTAAGCTACATAATGGTGGCCATACAATCTGTTGCTATCGCCACTCGTTGAACGGGAATCGAAACAGACAACAAGAAGGCCATGCCTTCCAGACAGCAAAAATATCCGCATGGAATACGCTTGAATTGTTTGGTGGCCTAAAGAATTCTGCCACGCTAAGAGTGTGTGAGAAAACCCCAGCTGCAACCCCGGCTTCCGTCTTGGAACCGTTGGTGAAAATGATGGTATCGAAACCATACAACGGGTTTTCGTACTTCCACACCGCTCGTGTGGGATATTTGGTAGCGAATCCTTTGTGAGGCAACAACTTTGCACCGAATGGTCTGTACCTTGCGCCATAATTTCATGAGGTAAGAGGCGCAATATGTTACCATGCCCATACGGCCTTTCTTGAAAAGCGTCTAATGCTCTCAGTCTTACGGAATTATATCAGTTTGGATTAACAGTGCACAGGGAGCCGACAAAAAAGAGCGTTGAGCGACTCCGTGTGCACCGTTTGTAGCGCCCCCGTAATACCTCTCAAAGCGCATTTCTGCACCCGCTTCATTTTTGTTCTGCATCCCCTGGCTAAGGCCGACCACCAGACCACATTGGGTCGAAGTCCCCATGTTTTGCCAAACATTCTACTACAGGCGTAAAAAGCCGTACATGCCCTTTTCCTCCTTTCTTAAACATTGAACCAACGTTCTGTCATTTTGATCGCAAACCCCACGATACTGCTGATCGTCGAAGGGCAAATGCCCGGGGCCAGAACCACTTAGTTTCCTGTAGCATGGCTGGAAAGATACCGTCTACTCTTGCGAATCCTCTCTGGAATAAACAGATCGTTCGCCCAGTCATAGGAAGTACCTACTTCCTCTGTATCTACGTTCGTAGTGTCGATTGCATTATCTGTGCAATCGGGGAAATGGGTTGACTTAAGAAGGTCCAGAGTTTCTTTTGGTATTTCGTCTTAAGAAAACTAGGGCTAGAGTAGCTCTTAGCTAGAATTTTTCTAACTCTAGCCGACTCCCCTGTTTCCTTGATGAATTCACACAAACTTTTCCAGTTTCGCATTTGGCACATTTAATGGCTTCTTATATTCCCTTAGGGAGTCTTTTAAAATTGTGTCTGCGACAGATATTAAATAGTTCTCTGGTCATTTTTCTGAGATCAGATAAGTTCCGACTTCTTGCTCCGTTTGGTTGGACATGCAACTGAATACACTGTATTCATGGCTTTCCCAAACCTTTCAACTTCAGCCTCTAACTTTGAAACAGAGTACTCATCATCTTCGGTCGGAGGCTTCCCTACCTTGTTCTTGATGATGCTACGAAATTTGTTCCAGTTTGTTCTTTTGGGGTTTTTGAATTCTTTAGGGAAGTCAACCTGGACCACGATGTTAAAGAGTATCCAACTATGATACGAAAAAGATCTTTTGTTAGGTACTCTCCCCTGTTCAACCATTAGTGAATTTTTGGGGTTATTAATCAGTGTTATATCAATAATGTCTTCCCAACCTTCAAATGTATCCGGACTCGGAAAAGTGAAATTTGGGTCATCACACATTTTTAAATTATTATATAATAAAAATTCAAAAAGTTCCTCACCTCTAGTTTCCGAACTGTCCCACAGGGTATGTCTGGCATTAGCATCGCACCCCATGAGTTCTTTTATTGTTCTGTGTGTTGTCCTGGAGATGAAGTCCGCAAACTCTGTCGGCGTCATGAGGCTGTGATTACACATGTACACTGAACTGATGAAGAACTCTTCACCATTCTTGTCCAGCAGCTTAACTGTAGTTAAAAATTATAGTAAAGGAATGCATAAATGTGTTTTTTTAAATGTGAACTCGACTCCAGTTCACCAGTCCGAGCGACAAATCATCTAAGAGACCAAAGTTAAGCTTATTGTCCTTCCTCTCCAGGAGCTATAAACATTTACTAAAAGAAGTTTTTTCTTCAAAAATAGAATAATCAGAACTTCTACGTAAAATTCAAGATCTTAAGTGTGTTCTATGTGAAATGTTTCATAAAAATTTTGACTCCGTCTATGAAGTATGATTTATTTTTCAAGGTTTAAAATAATTCACCTCAAAACAATTACGTGTACATCTGGTTATTATAGATTATGAATTAATTTCTAATTAATATATGAGAAAATAGACAACTGCAAGC
This sequence comes from Penthetria funebris, assembly GCA_027564355.1. Taxonomy (NCBI): domain Eukaryota; kingdom Metazoa; phylum Arthropoda; class Insecta; order Diptera; family Pleciidae; genus Penthetria; species Penthetria funebris. The sequence continues at coordinate 4,859 of JANSTX010027778.1, read as the reverse complement.
AGTTTTAATTATTGTTTTCAAATGTATTCCTAATTGCATATTTCATTTAGGATATTTTTTTTCAATATAAACAATTTATCGTATAAATAATTATCAGTTTCATGAAAGAAGTAAGTTAAAATAGAACGTTAATAATGAAAACATTAAATCCGTATTCAAAGCGAGAGTGTTTTAGAAAGACACTATCAATATGTTACAAAGAGTATGCAAATTCAGGAACTTTAAGCGGACTAAAATATACAACGTTAAAGGGAAGAAAAATATTTGCTATGTATATATATTATATTTTTTTTATATATTTTTTGTCTGATGGTCGTGCTTATCGTCAATTATTGCATTCATAATTACTTAATGAATATGGACAAACATTTGATGTTTAGATATATTCGTTACTTTCTAGGTATTGAAGCCAATTATTCAGCTGCATGTCATATCGATAAATTGTTATTCATTCAAGGCTAACATGTAATCTATGTTCAACTACTCGTTGTCTCAAAAATATCGCCATTTCAGTTGGTTGAACCCTATGTCATAAAATGCGGTTTATATCCATCACACAATCAAGCATCCATGGGCAAAATATTACAATGCTATTCTTAATATGTACACCGCGGATCATTTTCATCAATATACTTGGAATACCATTGCTTTCAAGAATTGTCCGCATCATGGTTAAGCCGAAATAAACTTAATCTAGTCTGTTTATATTTCAAAGCACACAGATTTTTATTAAATTCAACCACGGATAGAACCTCTTTTATGAGATGTTGTCTATCTTGTGGTTTGTAGGCAACGAAAGCTTGCTTTTTAATTATTTTAGCTGAACATTTTCAGTTTCATCAAGGCTATGTATGGTTGAAAATGGTTAAACTTTTTAAAAATATGCAACGCACTGCTTAATTTAAAATTTGTTTCAATATGATAATCATTGATAATTATTTAGCTTGTTTAATTAATTCAATTCATGTTAATCTACGATTAATAGGCTCTCCAAATTTAAAAGGTGTTCTGCCACAACGATTAATGATAGAATTATCAGAATCTCTAATTTTGTTTAGGAATGTTAGTAATTATTATTTATACTGAATCCTGTCAATTTTTTCGATACCAGCCGTGCGGTGGATTCTTCTATTAAGTCTTTTGGTTTCCGTTATTTTTTTTTTAATATAATTTAATTTTATACAATGTTTTACCAGTTTCCCTAATATTTGGTATATTTTTCAGAATATTCTGGATAATTGTGTTAACATCTTTAATATTCACCTCGATATTATTTATTAATATATTTTGGAACAAATATAATGCACTGCCAACAAGAAATATTATTGAATCCGATCAAATCAAAGACAGTTCATTCCCTGTAATTACAATTTGTGTTTCACACCCATTTTTTCGACACAAAACAGAGGCATTCGTTGAAAAATTTATCAACAAGTCAGAATATAATGTAACTAAAATAATAGATTCATTTTATCAATTGCATATGAAAATGCAAACCAATGAAGATAATTTACAAGAATTAGACAAAGTTTTGGAAAAGCAAGAACTGAACATAAAATCTGTTTATACAATGTTAACTATTGATTGTGATGAATTCATAAAGAAATGTCGCTGGGGAGATGAGATTTTATCATGTAAAAAAATATTTACAAGATCATGGCATTTTGGCGGTTCATGCTGCAGTTTTAATATTGACGACAAGTAAGTTTAAAACTTTTTCTGATTTATTTCAAGCTAAAATATAATTGATATTCAGTAATCAGTATTCAGTACATGATCTGTAAAATAACAGAATTATCCTTTATAGCAAATTCATCATCAAATACAATGGTAAAATTAAAAATTATCTTTATAGATTACCGACTTTTTCTTCTTTCCAAAGATGAAAAAGTGTCTTGCTTGAAAAAGTTAAAGAAAAGTTTAATCGTCATCATACCGACGTTTACATAGTGTTTTAACAAACAAACACCATTCTTTACGATCTCTGGCCAGTAAATTCACTTCAGTCGATCCTCAAGTGTTACTAGAGTCCTTAATGACGATTCGTTTATACGTTGTTTTTTAGATGACCGGGTCTTCTATTGCCCTAAAAATTTCAGGCAAGCTAGTATTTTATCATATTACGGTAGCCTCAGTTAATTAGTTAATTCCACTTTTTTCGGTTAACAATTCTATTTATCGTATCCAGATCTTATCTGTCAGTTTTCACAAATTCTCGTTTAATATTTTATTAAAAGGAGTCGGGGCAGGAAAAGTGTGTTAAAGAAGATGATGTTTAAAAATAAAAATTCTAAGTGTAATTTTAAATTTATGTTAATTTTTTATTAGTACAAGGTTAATGGCAAATAGTTCAAATACGTATGGATATGAAACAGAATTAAGTTTAATTATTAAAAACGTTCGAGGGAAAATGCGAACATATCTTTATGGTCACTGGATAGCAGTAAGTTTTACAATTAACTTTATTTCTTAATTAGACACAATTATAAGTGCGAGCATAATTTATATGTACATAAATCCTTTTATTTTAGGTATATATGCATGAACCGAATACTTACCCTAGTTCTAAATCAGAATATGTTTACATATCTAGAAATACAGAAACATTTATTAACTTAAAGAGTTATTTGAAAAAATCCTCAGTATACGTGAGTGGATTAGACATCGAACAAAGAAATTGTGTGCATGATCATGAAATGGAACTACAATTTTTTCCTAAATATTCGTAAGATCATGAATTTTATTCAAGAATTTATTAACACTTAAGACACAAGCAAGCCCATTGCATAGTTCGTGTTTCATTGATTTTATGCTAGGTTCCGATTAAATTCATGTTAATGATATTATAAGTGTTGAACTTATATAGCGCGAATACTATTTGTTATCGGTATAATAATATTACGGTTTTCGTAAGGTCAATAACGCCTGTGCAATATCCGACTGTTTCCTTGACGTTACATATTGCTAATTTACAAAATTTCTTCAGTCCGATAGCAACATTCCTATTATTTATAAATCATAGACCTCTAATGGAGCATGACTTCCATTAATGTACAGGTGCACAACCGACCACCCTTCACTTCCTCGACAGAATTCAATGGCAAACCCTTCGGTTTATAGATGATACTCACATCACTGGCCAAATTGGTTTACTTCAGCACAGGCAGAATGTAAGTGCGTTAATATATTATTTTATAGATACTTCCATGCTGATTGGTCGCCAATATCATATCCGCTCTTCGGGTATTTCAACTAAATACCACTAGACTCGCTCAATCGTCACACTCGTGTTCCTTCGAAATTTATTATAGTTGCACAGTTCAGGGGTATATTAATATCGCTCACATCTCATCGGTTAAACCTTCTGCCTAAAGAAAGGTTTCGCGAAATATATTATCCTTAAAATTTTAAGACAAACGCTTAAGAGCATCTTCGTAATCACATTCGGCATCCTAAATTATATGTATATAATATAAACGACAATAAAAAGTTATTTTGTCCATGAGCATTAAGGGTAGCCAATCCTTAAACAATAGCCTTTTTATAAAAAAAAAAATAAGTTGAACAGAGTACGTTATCAAGCTGCTGAATAGTTGGCTCAGAGTTCAGTTTACAGAAATTCTAGGTTAAATAAAATACGCATAATAGGATCCAACAGATAGGAAGGTTGCCGACGCTGATAACATCACTTTTCAAGGCTATTGCAATAATCATACAACATAGGATGAGCTTAGTCTTGGAAACGAGTATTCATAGAGAATTGGCTGATTTCAGAACTGGAACAGCATGCATATTTATTACATAGTCAATCAATCGATCGAGTAGCAAACACTATTATATATATATGTTGTTCGTCGACAATCTTGATTGTGTTATGAGCTGGACATTTCTTGATAACTATCGAAATATTAACCAACTTAATGAAAATGATTCGTGGCGAAAGCATGGCGAAAGCATGGGGTGTATTTGATTTGCATTCAGGTAATAATCATCGATGTACTGTCACTGGCTTAATATGTGGCATTTTTAATAGTCAATTTAGCAATGAAGCAAAAAAAAACGACCTCATTTGGGGAAAAAAGTGTATTCTCATCATGACAATGCACCAATTTAAAATTAAATTTATGATGTAAACCTCGACGAAAATCGAATTAATGACCCTACGAATTGTTTCCGCGTCCATAGTATTCTCCAGATTTAGCACCTTGTGATTTCTTTTTGTTCCCAAACATGAAAAAATTACTCGGACTAAAGAGATTTGGGTCGACTGAGGCACTATAATAGCTGCAACTAAAGATTATTTTGAAGAGCTGTAGTTAGGTGTACCTCTAAATTGGATGTACATTAGAATTTAGAGAGGTCTATTGTCAATATTGATAGTAGTACACTGAAAACGAATAAACATTAATATTTATATTTTATTAACAATTTTATTGTGTGAGATTATAATTTAATTTAATGTGCAATTAACATAGGTATATAAATTGTGGAGTAGAATGTTTAATAAATCAATATTATGAACATTGTGGATGTATTCCCTATTATTTGCCAAATAATAATATGACAATATGCAAACCTACAGATTATATTTGCCTATGGAATCGTTTAGGTAACATTTGATAATATTGAAGCTGTTGGGAATTTTGAGTATCTAACATATTCCAATATAATTGTTTTCTATTTATTCTTGTTTTAGAAAATTTGGACAATCCAGAAATATACAACGAATTCAGTGATTGTGGCTGCTATGACAGTTGTGAAATGAAAGTTTATTCATATGATGTCAATACTATCAATATTTTTCATTCAACGTATAATGTTGACAAATTTTAGTAAAACATAATTCGTATCATAATCAT
>JANSTX010027767.1:0-14752 GCA_027564355.1 Penthetria funebris | reverse complement strand
AATGCAAACTCTAAGACAGATATGTGGCTACACGTTGAGAGATAAGAAACGAAACAGTGATATCAGAAACGTGTGTGTGTATTGGAGATATTGTACGCTGGAGCCGAAATAGGCGAAGAAACTGGAGAGACCATCTAGAAAGGATGGGGGATGATCGATTGACGAGGGTGGTGATGAAGGCCAAAATAAAATCGGGACGTCCAACAGGAAGACCACCCAAAAGATGGTACGAATGTTGGACGTCCGCGTCACAAGACAGGTAGATGTAAAAAAAAAAACAGGCAAAATATGCCTAATTCAAGAAGAAGAAGAGGACGGTTTCAGATTAACCGTTACCAGAACATTGATTTACACACCAACGACTCGGCACGAACACGGATAAAACGAAAATGGTAAAAGAATTTAATTGGATTTCCTTGAAATATAACATCATTTAGCAATATAGAACAAGAACATCTAAAGATTATTTTTTGTGCCTTATCTGAAACGAGAAATCAATCTCCTGATACATGATCTGAAAATGAGGTAAAATGTGGTCGTTTTTTTCAAGCTGTCATTCCACTGTCCATGTTGTTGTCGTTGGTTTTCAATCCCAATAAAAATGTTACAATTTTCCATATTTTTTTGAATTTGAATAGGAAAACAGAATCAGCAGAAGGTGTTTTTTTTAATGAAAAATTGAAATATCTCGAGAACGAAAACAGATTCAGCATGGGTGACTGTGGAGAAAGAACGCAAACAAGCTTAACACATCTGATGGACATATCGTTAATGCAGATGGACATATCGTTAATGCAGAGGGACAAATCGTTAATGCAAGAAACAACTATTTGATTTCACCTATTACTTATTCAAGTAGATATATATAAGATGCCCTTTGATTTTGACACGTTAGACACCAATGGTGTTTTTGTTTTTATGAAAAAATTAAATATCACGAAAACGACTATAGATAGAGCATGGGTGCCTGAGGAGAAAAGACGCAAACTAGCTTAGTGCATCATGAATATATCGATGCGGAAACTCACTAATAGACCTTCTTTCCCTAATTCCGGCCCATTAGTTATTTAATAGAATGTCATCACTATGCTCATAAAATGCACAAATCTATACACTCCATTTTCCATTAGACAGCATCTAGCTATCTTTAGCCGTTTACGAGATAATTCAATTTTTGTTTGAAAAATAATTTTTAATATTTATGTTCTCCTGATACATGATCTGAATAAAATATGGTCGTTTCCTTCAAGCTGTCATTCTACTGTCCATGTTGTTGTCGCTGGTTTTCAATCCCAATAAAAATGTTACAATTTGCCACATTTTTTGAATTTGAACAGGAAAACAGAGTCAGCTAAAGGTGTTTTTTATAGAAAAATTGATCAATTTTCATGTTCTTCGTCGATCTTTCACAAGCTTTAGACCGTATCCAACTTGACAATGTTATAAACTTTTTATAAGAAGCTAACATCCAGCAATACATAATTGGTCTAATACAGCAAATAAATGTTACCAACACAATGTGAATTAAAGAAGCGGAAAGCTAACAAATGAAATGACTATATTAACTGGAATCCGCCACGATGATAGTTTGAGCCCAACATTGTTCAATATAGTTATGAACAAAATCATGCTGAAGTATATCCGTTACAGCCTTCTGTAGAATGGAGTTATATGATGGTTTACAGTCAACAATACTCTGATTTATGTTGATGTTTAGTGAACTTATTATTTCGTTAGTACTACGATACATGTGACTCAGCTTTTCATAAATAAAATGGTTTCACCCAAATTTGTAGTCGTTTTTCCGCTTTACTTTTACCAAATCTTGCTGAACTAAAACACGTCCAGTTTATATCTGGTAAATTTATGTGATTATATCGCATTTGCTCTATCTTTACATCAAGTATGATTTTTTTGTCCAATAAAAGGTGCAATTGAAAAGTTTCGAAACTGGAAGTTAAAGATACCTAGTTTGGTAGAATTGATATTAGAGTATAAATTAGTTCCCAACCGTACCTTAGCACTTGCTAAATTTAATTTAAAGGTGATAGTTTGAAATTGTGTTTGAAACAACCGCATAATTATGCTATTTAAATCATAGTAAAAGGTGAACAAATAGAATAAGTGATAGACTCTAAAAATAGGGAACCAAATATTAATTTATTGTATTAATTAATAAATGACGTACCTATGTCAGATATACTGATACTATTACCTAGCACTAACATTAACACTTTATATTCCCATTTAGGGAGACAGTCCTACATTTAACCAGGAATAATAATTTATTGACTATTTATTTTGAAGGTATCACTAGTTTAATTCATAGTACATATTCCATGGTGACTTTTACATATCACATCAGTTAAGTCAAGATGAATAAAACTATAAATCAACTCAAAATGAGTTATTGAGGGAATTCTGGCAGATTTATATGATATAGAAATAATTTACTATTTTCTGTTTTAAATCGAAATCAATTTACCCTTCCAGAATACGATCTCTGCGGTCAATCCAAAAGTATATATAAATTGGTCTTCTACATTTACTGACAAACTTTAAAGTTTAAACAATACAAGTAATAAAATCTAATCAATGCTTAGACTAAAAGCGTTCGTTTGTTTCTGAAATTGGTTTTCAAGTTGAAAACCCAATATGAATGTCTGTTCATCTTTCTGTTTTGTCCTTGTCAATTGTTAGAAATTCTATTTATTGGTTTACCATAAAGTCAAATTGAATTGAGAAAGTTTCCTTAAAAGGTCCTGTAATGTATGCTTTTATCTTTCACCTACCATTTTACAATATACTCGTATACAAAATAAAATTCAATATCCAATTTACTTTTCAAATATTGGTGTTAACAATATTCAAATATACGTGTGATGTAAACTTTGGGGGTTAGATCTTATACTGAGTATATAAAGAAAACGATGGTTAAAATATGTAAGTGAGAAATAAATTAAAAAGAAATAATATTTTCGGGTGAAGTTTATCAATTATCTAACATAAACTTCTAGAAATTATAAAGGAAACACAAAAAGGGGAACTCTTATCGACATTGATGTTAGAAATGTTTGATCAGACAGAAAGAGAACGGTGAAATGTTAGAATATTGCTTAAAGTGACGAATGACTATGCGGTCAAGGGAGAAAAGACAAAATCATACAATTCGCAGTAGCTTCAAGATAGCCTTTCGACTTGCATTTTTCGCCATGACTGATTAGATGTTAATATTCAAACTATGTTCTCGGTGGTCACCACATGGCGGTATTACAGGCACTTTGCCAGTAATTCAATTCACTTTTGTAGTGGATCTTAACTCATACCTCTTAATATACCATAGTATAAGGTGGGTCTTACCTAATCGCCTTAAATTTGATTTCGCTAACATCATTTGACTATATTATTTAATGCATTCGCAACGTAATGACATAATCATCAACATATATTTCAGATACAAGAATTAAAATATCAATTAATCAGTAGGAGATAGAGACGTATGCATATGTACCAGATATTCACTATAACAATTAGTCTATAAAAACATGAAAGCTAAGGCTACTAGTTGTATACCACATACTTCATTTTATTAAATATTAATTACAGACTATCAGGTACTTCATCTCTAGGGGCAGAATGCATACAATATAAACTGATCGCATCGAGTCTATATATCTACAGTCTATTAGTATGTCGTTCATGAGTATATCTTTCATGAGATATTTTTAATTTAATTAGAAACTTGCAAATATCTTCTGGTACAGATTCTTAAAATTCTGAAAATAAGCATCATTTTAAATATGTAGAACCCATGACTCTAAATATGAAACCGTACATAAAAATAAGCAATATTTTAACAATTTTGTAATAAAGCACCAGGAAAACATAATATTATGTTGATGTTGCTGCTGCTGCTGGGTGGCGTTAAAATCCAGATGTGCTTCAACACGTTTCTCCAACCAGATCTATCTACAGCTAACGTCTTTCAATCTCGAATTTTAAGAATCTTCATATAATCGTTTACTGCACCTAACCATCTAGCCCTAGGACTTGCGGCCCTTCTTCTCCCTTCTGGATTACCATTCAACAGCTTTTTTGGTACCCGTTCATCCTCCATTCGTGATACATGGCCCAACCATTTCAGTCTATTGTTTTAATTGTTTTGAAAATATTTGGTTCAACGTACAATTTAGCTATCTCAAAATTATATCTTCTCCTCCAACCATTTTGTTCTTTGACGGGACCATATATGCCACGGAGTATCCTTCGTTCAAAAATCAGAAGTAATTGTTTCTGTGTCATGCACCATGCCTCTGATCCATATGTTAATATTTTACGTATTCATGTTTTATACAGCTTATACTTTAGTTATCGTTGTAATATTTTAGATTGAAATTGTTTTCTTAGCCCGCAGTAGCACCTGTTTCCAATTGCCATTCTGGCGGCGAATTTCTTCTTCAATATTATTTTCCACCTTTACCAACGATCCCAAATATGCAAAGTTATTTACAATTTCAAAATTATATTCTCCAATAACACCGATGCCCTCTTGTCTAACATTTCGTAGGCATCCTTGACAGTCATGATATTTCGACCCATTATGTGTATATCATCAGTATACGCCAATAATTGACCCGATTTTGTGAAAATCGTTATTTTTTTGTCAATATTCACGCCTCTTACTACCTTCTTCAGTGCAATATTAAAAAGTAGTGACGATAAAGGGTCGCCTTGTCATAGTTCATCAACGGTCTCAAAATGTTCAGATAATTTATCCCGGATTCGCACACGAGACTTAACATTATTTAACGTCATAGTAACCAGGTTTATCAATTTTTTTGGAATACCAAACTCTTCCATAATTTTCCATAAATTTGGCCTATTGACGCTATCATATGCCGCCTTAAAATCAACAAACAAATGGTGTGCATCAACCTTGAACTTCCTACACTTTTCCAATATCTGCCTAATACTAAATAGTTGATCAGATGTAGATCGATCTGTGCAGAATTTACATTGATATTCCCCAAATAAGTTATAGGCAATGTTTAATAAAGTTATTCCTCTGTAGTTGTTACAATCTAATTTGTACAATGGACAGATAATATCATCTTTCCACACGTCTGGCACCTATTCCTTATTCCAAATCTTAACAATTAGCTCGTGCAGTTGACACCATAATGCATATCCACCATGTTGAAAGAGTTCAGCCGGTAAGTTATCTGATCCAGGTGATTTATTATTTTTGAATTTTAGAATAACGTTCTTAACTTCGTGTATTGATGGTTCAGCCATAAATGGCTGAGCCGTTTGAAATTGTACATTTTCTACAGTATTTACTCGCGTGTTTATATTTAATAAATTTTTAAAGTACGCGACCCATCTCTCGAGACACCTTTCATCTTGTGCCATTACCTGTCCACCTATGTTTTTGCACAAAAACGGCCGTTGACTATATCCGTTGCGCATACAATTGATCTATATCACTATACAATCTGTTGTCATTGTTCCTGTTGAATTTTTCAAATTCGGCGTAAATTCGTGTTGATGTTATATACCAATAAATAAATGAAGACTGACAGACACTTAGCCAATAACCAAAAATGCATCGACTATACAATAAAATTCTCTCGCCGAGTCGATATATGTACAGTCCAAGAGTCTATATATCTAATTGCCTATGAAATATTTTCTGTTTAAATAAAAACTATGACTGATTTGTTGTTATGCTGTCCTATTACAGATTCTTTATACTATGCACCAGGGAAACATAAATTTAGGCTGGTGTTATATGCCAATAAACAAACGAAAATGTATAGACAATAAACTTCTTGCATCGTATATATGTACAGTCTATGAGCCTATATATATATGTAACCGACTCTAAAATATTTTCAATTTAAACAAAACTATACCTGCTAATCTACAGATAAGATCTCCTGGAACCGATTCTTATGAAAACATCAGGAAAACATAACTTTAGGCTGATGTTATATACCAATAAATAGTTAAAGACTGGCAGGAAATGGCCCTGCTGATAAAATTGGAGACGAAAATGCCGCTGATAATGTTGTTCATATCACCGGAAACATGATCACATGATATGACAGTATATATGACGCCCTTTGCATATCTTTCTACCAAGATGACGGTTAAGGCGATGATTGCATATATGGTTTTGCATTTGTTTTGCAATTCATACTCTTATATTTATCTAAGATTATTGCTGATCTTTACTGGCTGTCATCCTGATATAATTTTTTTTTCTCCCTATTTTAGTATTATGGCATTTTCAGTGAAAAGTAAGTGTTGAACAATGAAAAATGGTTATCGTATAAATGGAAAATTTCATAGAAACTTGTTAAATACACACTAGTTGAAATATGTAGATTGTCAAGGTAGTTTTGAACTTCTTTTTTTTTTGTTATTTAAAAATTCGTTAAGATGTAAATTTTATTGCAGTTGGGTACTTCTAAATTTCACAAGAACCCTATATGTACCATTCTAGCATTGAAAATCTCGTCTTTTGAAGTAGAAGAATGTTTGCTTCTTCAAAAAAAGAAAGAAACAGTTCAACAATAAAATTTCCAACAAACTTTCTTCATATTATTAGTTTTCTTTTTCCTTTCGCAACCCTCACATTTTCTTACATGTAAATCGTCCTTCAATTTTTTAATATTTTTTAACAATTTTATGTGCACTTAAACACAATGCATTTTGTGTACTTTGTAACATATAAAATCACAAAAGCACTGACATCGTACATTTTATTACCATGAATATTCATGCAACCACATAATAAATGGTTGCAAATTACAATAATTGTGTTTGTAAACAAATGATAATTGATTTAATATTCGCATGTCACAGCATATTTATTGTATGAGTAGAACAATGTGGGTGGGTATAGCGAATACTCAATTAATTGCAAATTTTGTAATAGTAAACATTTTTTATGAACTACATTTCGATGAAATTTTGTCATTAAAATGTAGATAATGGAATTATTTAGCTTTTAATTATGCATGAGATGAATGAATTATACCGAGTACGTAGTCCGGGTAACAGCAGCTTGAAATATAATAATAAATCGTAAATTTAAATTAAAGCACATATGAAATTAGTAAATGCTAATCAACTATTTAAAGAAAAAAGGATGCTGACCAAAATTTAGGATTCTCAATACATCGTTACCACAACACTGTGATCTTGGACTATGTTAAGGTATAGACTATCATAACGGATATAAGGATTTAAATCCCAAGAAATCATTTATTCTGTATATTTGTGTCTACGTTAGTGCTCTTCCATCAAGCTCTATCCACTGTACAGACGCAGTTCTTTATAGTTTCTAAGGGGTATAGTGATGAATTCATGTTTTATCAATACTGATGAACACGATTCTTTCGATATATGAACAACGCCGAAAAATGACCACTTCTCACACCCATCTTGTTGATCGATTTTTCATATACAAGCATTCATGTAGGATATTATGTACACGCTATCTCATGCACTTTCAATATGTAATCAATGTCCTATGTATCCTATTATTATAAAATTCTCAATCATATATACCCGTACTTGATAAGAATACTCTTATTGTTGATTCTATGGCAGCTTCGAGCTGTTCTAAAAATCAAGAGCTTTTTAGGATTTCGATTAATTTATGTCAACGGATAATGTGGATAAATCTAACACTATCTACTGTAACATAGGTACTTTAACCCGAATGGGATAAGGAAAACTATAATTGATTATATAATCTCCATTAGGAGCTAGTCGAAAATTTAGATAAATGACAAAATTTAATTGTATCCCTGTCCTTGTTTAGTACCAAATACAGGAAGATTTAGTTAAGTGGATGTGATGGCCGAAGATGGTGAAAAATAATTGTTGTATTTAAACGTCAAATGCTCCCGCATTGAGTATAAGTCATAGATGATGATATCCTTACGGAAATCTCTAATTATAAATGAAATCTCAATGGAAACATTTAAATTATGGTACACTTTATGGAAAATATCAGCTCAACACACATAGGTATAATTTCAAATTTATATGATCACGTCACTGAATTATGTAAATGTGAAAATCTTGTTCTTTTATTAATTGACGTATTTGTCAGATGATTGATAATTTTTGTTGATGAAATCATACAAATATTCTAGTGTACATGACTATATAAATTATGAGCAATTTATCAAAGAATAGGCATAGAATTCATGTTGTTAATTTTAAACTTTAGCCTAATCTAGTATCATATATGTATGTGACTAGAATACATTTCATACGGCTACATATGTATTGTGCTTATATGTCCATTTTTTTTTAATGTCCTTTTTAGTCCCTTTATAAATAACTAACAGCCATATGACGCAGTGTACATAACATTTCATATAATTGAATGATTAATGGAGAGGACCCATATCAAATAGTAAACTTAATATATAAGCAAATGGCAAGAAAGCAATTTAATAACAATAACATCAGAAACAAGGAATGGTGTATATTTTATAATTTGTCACTTTGGGTTCAAAAAAAAAATTATTTTTTAAAAAAATAGATAATTTCCATTCTTGAAATATATTTTGTAATTACGAGTGTGTAGCTGGAAATTGAAAGGAAAAATGAACCATTAAAACTTTTTCGTCCTTGAAAGGTGACAAATAACATCGTATCAATAATTCAGGTTTTCGTCAATAAGTGCCTTAGACACATACTAACAATTTTGTGGCCAAATAGACATTGCAAAGTACACACTTGACTTGCGGCAGGATATTAGATGAGCCGGTCATTCAATGCGGTCATCCAAGTTGCTACCGTCATTAAGTAAACTGGTGCCAGTATAAGGCAAGGTGGAATGGGTTGGATGAATAATATCGATTGTTCGGTTGACGTCCTATGCTCCAGCGTAAAGTTAAAATGGAGACGATGATGATGATTTGTTTATTCAACACATTAGAATTTTGTTTTCTTTTTTTAATTTATTTTATTTATTTAAATTGATTACAGCTTTTCTGGTGCTACTTTTCATCTAGGCATATTTCTGTTCTCGATAATTTTGATAAGACGGCATCGCATTCCAAATAGATCGATTTATGTATAAGATAATGTGTGTTATTTGCATTAAGTACGTTTCTAATTAGTATGAATTTCAGCAACACAACATGGCAGTAATGGTCATTTAGTATAATAGCAATATGCATATTTTGTTGTTGTTAATGTTTATAGTTTTGGCATGGATTAAAACATAGAGTGTGCATATTTCGTTAATTCGATCAGTTAATATATTTTCTAAGATGTAGATTATGTTGAGTTGATTTAACTTATATACCATACTCATTATAATTAGCTTCATATAACCAAGATGAATGGATGGATCAGTTCTTGTCGAATATCGGAATTGTCATGTTTAAATTCGATCATGCAACTTAAGTACATTTATAAAATTATCATAGAATTGTATACACTAAAATTTTACCATTTGTCACAAAACTAGAAGCTTATTTTAATATAATTAACTAGAATTAAAACAAAAGACAAAAACTAGTAAAATAATATATTCATCATACCGCTGCAAAACACCCCATTGGCATGAAAATTATTTTACATTTAAATAGTTAATTAAATTTGATGATTTCATGAATGTCAAAGTCAGTATTAATTAAACATAAGTCGACGGTTAATTGAAAATATGTTATTATATTCTAGGATCATACAGAAATTTAACATTATGTACAACATGGTATAAATTACTATGAAACTTTTAGCATCTAGAAATAAATACGTTCAAAGGTTTTATTTCACTATATGTTTGTATACTTGCATAGGTTAAGTATAACGAAATGAGGCCAATAATCGTAGTTATATTCTAAATATTATAGTGTAATAATTGGCTATAGATTTCACACCAAAAATTTTCGTCCATAAAATTTCAATGCTTTATCTCAAATGGAATAAGAATTAATAAAAATACAACACGACCTGACACAAATAGAACCGTTAGTTGTTTAATTAGAAAATAACATACAATTACAACAACTAATGCTGCTGTTTGTGCTTGGAACTTGCAAAAAAAGCATCGATTTTTGGCTTTAGGAAACGGACACGATTTGGTAGCTGTAATCTTAAACCAAGCTTAAACCGAGCTTAAATCGACTTAAACCAAAATCATCTGCAATCTTAAACCATGCTTAAACCGAGCTTAAATCGACTTAAACCAAAATCATGTGCAATATTCTTTGTTAAAACGAGATGCGATGAAAAAAAAGCCTGTGATAATTATGATGATGATGTCACATTCAATTTTGTCTAAATAATCAAAGTGATTTTAATAATTATGAATAGACACAAATTTTATCTCTTGAACTTCATATAGAAATCATTGGAATTATCTTTAATTGGCGACGATAACTTTTTGACAAAATTATATGGTTTAATACCATTAGAAATTGTGAAAGATTCGTGAGAGAAATTGATTATCAAACTGTTCACTTAAAATGTATAACATGCCGTTGTTGCCTTCCTTTATAAGATTTTAATTTTCGCTTAAATCTATCTGAAAGTGAACTTAGGGGGCAACTTTTCATTGAATTTTCTTTTCAATTTCTTTTTGTTTTTTTTTTTTTTTTGTGTTTTTCCTTTTTGTAAAACGGTTGTATAAATTATTTGCTGAGATTCTATGAAGATTCATGAAACCAGAATTTTAATTTAAATTTTCTATATTATTTATAGTAAGGTGGGTAATATGAAAATTATAATATGGCAAAAAAGGGGTTGAAACTTAAGCCAGACAAAATCTTTGTCTTCTGTGTACATTCACAGTCACATTCACATCGTGTACTATTTCTGATTTAATGGCATTCAAGAGGTTTGCTTCATATAGTGAAGTAGGATAAAAACAATTGGAAAACGAAGATAATTAAACATATTGAAGTTGAAAATTGATTTGGAATGTTCAAAAGAATTTATTTAAATGCCTTTAAAATTACATTAATATGTAAATTTTCGTTTATTTGAACTAAATAACTGAAAATCATAATGAATTTTTTAAAAATAAAAATTCAGGTCTTTAGTTAAAAGAAGTAATTATCCTCATGATAATCTGAACCAATTCAACCCAAGATTGAATCGTCTTAACGTTTACGTTTCAAAGATGCAATATTAATGTAATATCAAATAACGCCGATTGAAATGTACCAACTTAAAAATATAGGATTTTTTATAATTATCCATTTATACAGTTGAATATTTCAGGAGTGTGTTGAATAAATCCAATTTGAGCTCACGGCAAATTTGTGTTGATTGGCACACTCCACTTTGCACCCCGATTACATACCGTTGCTTTTTTATACATGTTGCGTCATATTTTCAGCACTAATTCTCTTTCTAAATAACTTCAGAAGTTTATTTAAAGTCGCATTCCTCTTCTTTTATCGAATTGTTCACTTCAAGATGGCATGATATCGATTTGAAATTTTTTTACGTAAAGGCTCACATTCGTTAAATTTTACGGCATTCCATAATTTTCAAGAGTTGTTTATGTTATTGCATCCTAAATTTTCCTTATTCGACTACATTTCCCTATACATAACCGTCTATGAAATATTTAAATTTTTGTATGATTCTACACTTTTACATTTTACTAAATACCTGACGGTATAAGAGATGTTTAAATTTATGGTCTGAAAATACTTACTGGCACTTCTGTTTTTTAGGACCTGGGAACGAAGTTCCAAGGGTCTATTGTATTTGATTCCGTTCATGTAACGCCAACAAATAAACATCTCAGAAACAAAAATTACACAGAAGTGCTTATAATTGAAAAAAAAGTTGATTTAAGCATGTCCATCCGTCCGTCCGTCCGTCCGTCCGTCCGTGCACATGATAACTTGAGAATGCGTTGAGATATCGCTATGAAATATTGCACGTGTCACTTTTATCTGATTTGTGAGGCTAACCATTCACGAAATATTTACATATTTGCTGTTAAAATACTACGGGCACTTATGTTCTCCTGTTACAGAACAACAATATTTAGTTTTTATTTAAGCGGCGTAAACGTTGTCAACAATATTGCAATAGAAATATGGTACTCCACATGTGTTAACTAGAATCGGAAGATTATAATCACGAGAATATCCATTTTAATGGAAACCACAAATGTTTTGATAATGGTTAAAAACACAGTTTTGGAGACAGTGACTGATATGTTATTTGTATTGCTTTAAATTTGCTGCAGGAAAGGACATACATTCAATCAAATCCATAAAGGATGAGAATGGAAATGTTTTGATTGCTGACAAAGAAGTAAACAATATGTGGGAGCAATATTTCAATCAAGCTTCGAATTAAGCGGAGGTGAGATGACAAATTCATGGAGACAAAACTATCTCTTACCATTTTAGAAAAATAAGGGAGATATACACAGTTGCTCTAACTACAGAGGAATCAAACTTACTTCACACACCTAAATAATATATAAATAATATAATTAATATCTCAGAAAACCAGTTCGGATTCGTGAAAGGCAAATCAACAACTGATGCTATACAAACACATCGTATAATGATTGAAAAAGACCTCCATATAACATTTATAGACCTTGAAAAGGCATTTGATAGAGTACCTAGAGATCTCGTTTGGCAGGCATTAAGATCCCAAACTGTTCCTGAACTATATATCTCTACTATCAAAGATATGTATATGAATGCTTGTATATGAATATTGGAAAAAATGTAAGGAAACGCGGTCGCCCATAAGCCACTTGGTTATCAGTTGTTCGATATGACGATTAAATGCAGAAAGTGACGATACATAAGACAGAAAATAGATTGAGAAGTAGCAGGGCCGACCCTGAATAAGGAAAAAGGCAAGGAAGAAGAAGAAGTTATATATGATGGTGTGGTGAAGATTAAATAATGATTAATGCAGTATGCACTGTCAATGATAAAGTTTGTAAATAATGTGAATAACTTAAAAAAAGTTGGCAAATTATTCAACAATTTATGATTAGATGTCAATTTTATTATGCAAATATTATGCAAATCGTAGAATATGGAATTGAATCGATCAAACATTTATCAGATTTAAAGATTATTTATTAAATCGATAATTAGGGTAAGTGTTAAGATGATAAATTAATCGATTATGAAGTCAACGAATATCTTGGCTATAGATTTAAGGCAAAATTACACAATATTAGGATATAATGTTCTATAGAGTGTCAGCTATGTCTACATATGTCTTTTAAGACCTATTGTGACCGTGTTTACCTTAATGGCCTTAATATCTAGTCACCACCTCATGTGATTTAAAGACTTTAGTTTATTACCTCAGTTTTGAATAACTAGTTTCTGTCTGTCTTATTATGTTGAAATTTTCCAATTTTATCTGCCATTTCTATGGTATCGACTTCACCATAATTTAACTGGAATAAATGTACATGTTCCTAATACAGTGTGGTACTATGAATGTATGTTATGTTATGACTCTACTCGTATAAGGTCCAAAATTATGAAAACAGATTGGTAAAGCTATAATATTTTTGTTTAGTATTAAATTAATCGATTTGAATGCAAAATTATTGGTATACAAATTCGTTCAGAAATTCTTGGAATATTTACCTTGAAAATCCTACTTCAAACTTTTCACATAAATATGATATAAAATTTTATGCAGTACCATTAATTAGAATTGATTCTGGTTTATTAATTTATATACTACATCCATATTCACATTAGTACATATATCGAAATAAATTGCGATTTTCATTTACTAAAAGTTTTCCTGCAACGTAAATGTATACGCTCCCAGTGAAAGAGTATTCAATAAATTGAATTAATTAAATGGGAAATTCAATGATATTGAATGAAAAATATTACCAGAAATTGTATGGGTATATGTTGCTTCAATAAGTAATGTTTATTTTTCCATAGGAAAACTGAGTTTCCACATACAGGCGGCAACGGTTGGTGTTGAATAATATCTTGCCTATATAGTTAGATATAAAATTTGTTATAAAAGTTCGATTTCAAGTAGAAACATATTTGATAATTAAAAACCAAATTCAAAACAAGATCATTAATTGAAACAAAAACCAATAAACTGATCAATTTTATATCAATTTCAACAATAAACCAAGAAGCTGGTTAACCAATATATTGACCAAGTTCAGATTAGTTACGAAAGCTCGAATCCACAAATGACAGCCATGCTACATCATAGGTAAACGCAACAAAACATTATCACAAAATGAATAGCCTAAATTTAACTACACCGAATACTAATTATTAGTGTCAAATAGAAAGTACTGGGGCCAACATATATACGATACATAACTTAAGCAAAATCTAGAAACTTTAAATTATACTTTTGAAACACAATGACAAGTAATAAAATTAAAATTTCAAACTCATAACCAGTGTAGCACTTGAAATTGCAGACTCATGCAGTGAAAATTACTTGTAAGAGTACAAAAGAAATGGTGGATAGGCCTATATCATTCACTGGTTGACCTTAAAATTGATTCTGGATGGAGATCGCTAACAATGGTAATTGTTCTTTGTGATTGCATAAGTCGAAATGATGATGATGAAAAAATTACGTGTTGTGATAAATACTACGACACAATGTTCTAGTGAATAGAGTTACTATATATTGTCTAATGCATTTATGTCCTGGGCATTGACGTTAAAAGGCATCCAGGCCGTGATTGGAGGGTCTCTAGGAGAATATGCGGCTAACATAT
>JANSTX010027766.1:0-17539 GCA_027564355.1 Penthetria funebris | reverse complement strand
TACAAAGACTACAAGATTTAATACCAGCACAAAATGTAACAAGACTTGAATCGTTCAAGATAAAGATATTGAAATGCTTGCACGCAAGTTGCTAACTCTGAAATTTGGTTGAGAAAATTTTCACTGTTCAGTAGTACATAAATAAACAAGACGATCGTGTGTAGTTAAAGGGCAAATTTTAGCGACAATTTAATCTCAAATTCGTCAGTAGACTTGTTGCCATCATCCTCACCAATTTGATTTGCCATATTGAACAGTTAGATATTTTTCATGATATTTTAACTCTAACACGGACTCTGTATACAGATGATTGGGCAGATGAAAAGAGCTGGGATACATCTACGCATAATTTTCGAGCATATGAAAGGACGATATACGATCGGATGAACAAATAAATGAATGAACGAATTAACGGATAGATAATCATTTATTTATTGACTCGTTCTTTCGAACAACATTCTCGCTAAGTTCTAAAATTATGGTGTACATTTGAATTGCATACTTGAGTATCGCTGAAACAAGATTAATTATTTATTGATATTTTTGTGCCTTAGTAAATTGCAATCAAATTATGTGACTTATGCAAGTATCTTGCAATTTATGTATTTTTACTGTTTATAAACTAAGCGAACATTTTGGGTAACAAATGTATTTACTACCGATTACCGTCGGCCATAGATTACATTATTAGAATCTAAACACCGTCGGTAAAAAAAAAAAAACAATATATATCTAGAATATAGAACGTATCGAATGTTTAATGTTACATATTAGCATCTTTACATGTACGCCACATGGATGCATATGCCGCTCTATGCTGCATATGCATTCATGTGGCGATATTGAATTGTTATTTCGAATATGCAACAATAAATGTGAACTCAAATAATAAGAATTGGAATTAACTAACTATAAAATATACGATCAATTACAATAATCCCGATATACTTGTACTTTTAAATATTATAGTTAGATAAATCCCCAGCTACCTATAATTTGATGCTGAGCTATTGTTTTCAACAATCGACAAATAAGACATTATAAAGCCGTCTTTTAAGTTTCGATCACAGTCTATTACTGAGATATTCCGTGATCGAGTTTTTCGTTTCTTTAAAACCAAAGAGATAACTATTATAATATCATCATTTTTGTTGAAAAAATATATAATTTTATATAAATTTGGAATTGTTTCGCGGTATTTCTGTAGGTTAAGTATTGCCACTGCGCCTCTTACAATATGACAGTCCATACAACGTCAAACATCTTCCGTCATATTCTGATTGCAATAACTTACAAGATGACTAAATGCTAAAACCCAAAGGTTGATGTGCAATAAATTAAGTTTACTTTAATAATAATTCCAAAACTATACGGTTTATCACTTGTTCAGGCTGTAGATTTGGACTTATGGATATGAAAATAACGTACAACTATAATATTTATGAAATCTGGATCTCTTAAATTAACGAATTGGTGGGTTTATTATTCGGGAGGTTAATTTATATACAATATTTATATTGATTGTATTTATACTAAGCGACCGTTCAGACTATCGAGCCAAATAATATGTTTGCCAAAGAAAATATCAATGTACTGTATTTGCTCATCATCTTAACCTTTACGATTAAAGGTCACAATGAGCGGCACTATGAAGTAAATATGTCATATATAAATTTTAATATTGCTGTTTTTAATACGAGCATGCACGTCATAAAATTGACACATACTACGTTAACGGTAAATAAACATGTAAATTTAGGTTGAGTAACCTCAAGATGTTAGTCGGCTACTCAATTTATCATCTCTGAATCCCTGTATTTGTAACTATTATTAAATTAATTGAAAATGTTAAAATGTTAATATTTTAACGTCTATAACAATATATGAAATCTAATTAATTGACTCCCGTCATATAGTTTTTGTGTTATTTTACAAAAACTTATGTGCTATTTTACAAAATCATACAATAGTTTGACCTATGATGAAACCGTTTCACCTTTTTTGGTGCACTTCCATACAAGGTTTTAACCACACTGTTTTGAATATTTTTCTGTTTCTGATGGGTAATGATGAATTCATGTTCCATCAACAGTAATGCATTGGCGTAAAAATTCTTACGAATTACAAATAAACAGTTCCGAACAACGTTGCAAAGTGACAAATTATTTAATTTAAGATTTGAGAACTGTGTTAGAGATGCATATAACTTAAAACATTCTGATTATAAGATCGTCTGATTAGAAGATGGTTATCATTGTTTGTACAATAATTATATATTGTAATGAGTTAGTATCAATGACATAAATCAGTTGAGTTTACTATATTTTGAAAGTGTTTCTATTGTATTCATAGCGAGAGTATTTTTATAGGTTTATGAAGTTTGTTACAGTTGTATTGATGAATAGTGTTATTTGATTCTGAAGACAGTGTTTTTATAGCATCTAATAATGGCACAAATATTATTTATTCTGCAACCAGATCTATGGGCGGACTCCTAAATTATTTATAATAAATCTAATTTACATATAATGGATTGTATTTTTAGATTCTCATTTCTGGTTGATTTCATAAAATATTACATTAATTTACAATAATTACAATAATTAATTTAAAGCTCTGGTTTTTTTTTTCTTTTTTTACATTTTTTTTTATTTTGCAGCTTATATATCACTTTAAGTAGCAATAAACCAACCATAAATAATTAACCAGTAGTAAATTATATGTAAATTTAATAATCTCTATATAATGTTTGCTAATTGAATGAACAAAAATTGTATAATTAAATTAAATATTTACTTTATTTAACTAAATTATTTAATTAAATAGGTAACTTATGACAGAAGGTGAATTTATTGATTTTATACCATATAATCTTTGTGTGTATATTATGCAATAATACTCATAATCATGAATGGATGTTAACATAAAGCCTAATATGCAGGTTTTTTTTTTAAAAAAAAAACTAATAAACAAGTAAATATTTTAAAGTACCCGTCCATTTGGTTCCACTAGTGTACTCGTACATATATCAACTAGCCTACACCTACAATGCTGTTCTTATGTTTAATTTATATTTAAATTATAACACAAATTATAGGTCTGTCAAACGTTTAGAAATTAAAATTAAATTCAAAATCGCTTTTAACAAACAAAACTTCTAAAAACTGATTCATTAGATCCGTTTTAAAGTTTTAACCCCTTGCAATTCTTATCCTTGATAATCTAAAATTTATATACAAATATAAATGACTTCAGGAAATAATAAATTTACAAAATAAATACGAATATTAATATTTAATATTAAATAATATTATTTATAACAGTTTAAAATTAAACTCACGCAAAATATGAATGTAGTCATAAATTAAGGATCAGATAATTAGCTAATAGAAACTAGAGTGTTTTGATTGAAAATATATAGTATAGAAATGAGGACAGTACTTAACCGAAAATGATGAGCCCGCGGTGACATACAATAAACATTTACGAAATTTGAAAATAAAAATTAAACTATTTTGTCGTCTCGTCGCTTTTAGATCCATATATATATATATATATATATACAAATCAATATGATGATGATGACGACGATCAAAACAAATAAACAACAAATCTGTTGAAGTTCTTGTCAATAAAATCAACTCTTATCATTGAATATTGTCGTATATTTGTGATGAAGCTGTCTATTGAGGATACCCATAGATACTTAAGAAAATGCATTTTGACATTTAAGGGATTTTTAACAAAATTTAAAAAAAAAATTAAATGCGTTTTTATGAGTAAAATGAATAAATACACAATTTAAGAGGCAAAATCATTATCTCGACCATCACTTCACAAGTGCAGATTGGGCAGCAAAAAAAAAAAAACACTATTGTACACGATTTGAAACCAGCACTTTTACCTTTGTTCCATCATTATCAATGGTACGTTGTTATTCGGAATCTTTAGCCTGGCTATGTCAGTCAAGTGAGTATTTAGCAATATTTTCAACTAGTCAACTAAGCATTCCACTTTCTTCTGTTAACAATTATGTGCATCAACTCAGGCACGATTGTTATTTGTCATATCTCAAGTTTCGCAAATGTTAAATAATTGATTTTTAAAATGAATATGATTGTTACGACGAACGCCAGACAAATTTATATTCATTATATCGAACATTCAACAAGCCTTCTATGCAGAACAAATGTTGAACTATTAATTTTTAGACCGATTCCTGAACAATTTTTCACAAGTCATTCCAATTTCTTCCTTTCTGATATCTGTCTGAGTATGCATTAATTCGATGATCATCGCTTGATTATAATCTATGGCAAGTAGGAATAATATAGTAGTGATAAAATTTTTTTTTTTTGTACACAAAAGTGCACACCAAAGTTATCACCAAACCTTCCACTATACAAATTCACCTCTGTTTTACATACATGAATGGACATCAAAAATATCACCAAGCATTCCAAGGTGCAAAACACTATATATTGTGAATCATGATATGGACCGCGGATCATTTGCATTCATTTAGACGATATTTTTCAACTTTCTAGAATTGTCTACTTCATATCACGATCTTTATTCTATTGTTTGCTTAAATTTGCTAAATCACATTTATACGGGTACAGTGATTTAATCGACAATTAACAATAATTCTTGAAATGATCTGTATATATGTGGTATCAGATATGAAGTGATTTCGTTTATTGTGCAGAATATAGAACAATTTTTCTGAATGCCATTTAGGTACTAGTGGTATCAGCATCGTTTGTACAGAAAAACAGATCAAATATCAATAGTCACTATATTGTTATAAAGGAGAGGATGTAGAAAATCCGAAAATAAGAAATAGAGTGAATGAACGCCGATAGAACTAGTGGCTTATTCCGGAAGTTAAACTGCGGATCAACACGAGGCATGAATAAGTTAACATTTTCGGGTATAATATCAGATGTCAATAAGAGCCCATTAATCTTACTTCATCTTATCAAAGTAATATTAATGTTAGTGGCTCGATTGCTCTGTATTCGGCGATACAATAAGTTTCGGTGCTATAACCTGACACATAGGTGAACTGAGTTTGCTGAGAATATGTTTTCAGATTTCATCAACCTCAAAGCAAACAATAATAAAAACTACTCAATTACAACAGTATTTTTGAAAAATATAATATAATATATAAATAGATAGTATGTTCGTCAATTTAGGAATGCCTGTTACATAGGTCAGAATTTTGCTTATATATTCTGTTTATAATCCAAACACAGATGAAATATGTGATAATTTGACAATACATGTTATCAAGAGTACATGAACCAATACAATTATTGTGAAGCACTATATGTACTACTTTTATAGGTTAACCATGTGCTTTTCGTTTATGAAAACTGGTGCTTTCTTTAAATTTTCTGCCTATGAAACTTGAAATTTTAAATTAAGTGAACAGTACATTTTATTTTCTAATCACGTCAGAATACAGATTCCATTGGTGCTCTTGAACATGATGTTTTTCATTGTTCAATGTTTTTATTATATATAATATATCCTGTATGTAACAAATTTAATGATTAAAATTTGACCGACATGCCGTCATCTAATCGAGGTGAAATTTGGGACACAGTATCGGTTCTGATGACAATAATATATAGTATATATAATATTTTTCTTAATCTAATATGGCGGATACCCCAATATGCGGTAAAGTGTTGCCAGCGCAATAAAAGACAGTGTGACTGGTGACAGTTCAGGTTCGAGTAGCACTCTATTTTTAATAACCGTAAACTGCAAATTGTTACACAGGCTTTTTTTCCATTGGCAACACTTTACCGCACAAATGGCAAAAAATTCAAATATTATGTGAATTTTGGCATACCACTTATTATGGTGTCTACTATCTACTGTATATTTTCGAACAAAGGATCTATATCTATGATGAAACTGATGATATGGTGAATCTTAGAAAAATATCATCTATTATTTAATTGGGCAAATATGTGCGTGATGTTTTACATAGTTTCAAGATTTCAGGTTTCGATAAAAAAAAATAAGTTTCATAATTGGGGATGTTTTAACGCATTGCAATTTTATATTTTTTTAAAAAAAAAGTCTTTAATTTGATATATTTTTTGATCCTTTTGCCTTTCACCATGATACCCAACACGAAAGATGTCAAAATTTTGAAAACAATACCACATGTCAGGTATATCATAGTTTTGAATTTATCGATAACATGCAAGATGATTCTCTGTGTAGGTCCCAATCTTTTTGTGTCTAGCTAACTTCTGTAGTAATTTGTGTATTGGTTGGTATAATTAACTCAAAATATATTTTATCTATTCGATTAAATTCATATACCTGTTATGTAATCATGAATTAGGAAAGTCTTGTATTGGCACATAGATTTTTTTTTCACTTTTATTAGTATTTTTTCTGTTTTTAATTTTTTTTTTTATTTTTATTGAGTTACGAGCGCTCTGTAATTATCTCAGGTAAATTCAATTCATATCTACTGTACAAAATATAAAGACACTAATAATGAAATAATAACATATCTACATTGAGTTACACTCATATCCGTAGTTCGTATCAAACAAATAAAAATTCTTAATTTTTATGAATGAAATCGAAAATATATGAAATATTGCCTGTTTTTTTTTTTTTTTTTGATTCTATTTGTTTTAATTGATGGTCACTTTAAGTCAAAAAAAAAAACAAAAAAAATTATAATGCATGGATATAATACATTTAATTGGCGGCAACAAATGTAAAATTAATTATATACTTAATTTGAAAGAAATAATCTGAGGTCTGATGTGGTCAGTTCTGTTTTCATTCATAAAAATGTAATATTATGATAAATGTTGTATATGCTCGCTTTAGAAGTCATTACAATTGAGTTGATGTTTAATATTTTTGTAAATAAACAAAAGGATTCAAGATTTAAATTTTTGATGAGGTATTAAACCGTTTAATATATCAATGCATCTTTATTAATATGGAAAATGAGTTAATTTTCTACAGATTTCATGAACAGGTTGATGATGATTTGGTATTGACTCAAGCATCGTCAGATATTTGCAGTAGTATTTTTGATCATTATCCTGACCTCTAACATACTTTACGTATAATCGTTCAACAAACAATCGGTATTATCTATTTTTTCGTTCCATTCCATACCACTGGTGATAGATTCCTTAATAATTGTTTTTCACCATGTTGCTCTTGAGGCGACAATGTCTGCTATTATTAGGGTACAAGTAAAATGCATACCCTGCAAAACATTATCAACAACTTTCGGCTGATTAGTGGTACTACTTTATTTCTTGATTTGTTTATCATCAATAACCAATGGGCAACAATTCCTTCTGGTTGCATTTGAACATAATTATCAAATCGAATAAAAATAAAAATGTATGTAATAAACATATATACGCACATCACAAACACACTAAATATAAAATGCCGCAAGACCATCATCAATGTTACCTACATTAATATACTCATAAAATAGTTGAAACTGCTGTAAAATCTAATGATAGTTTAATACTAGATGCAGATTTTAATCAAGACATTCACTTAGGGCGATACTAAGAAGAATTAACTATCATCAAACATATAAATTATGTTAACTTCATCTTCATCAATGATCATAGTAACTTGTGTTAAATTTTAAACTTCCATATGACCTGAGTTCAAATGCTGAAAAATTTTACTGCCAAGCAAATTTATGACTTTTTGAACTTGGATTGACAAATTCTATGCAACTATTCTAAATGTGGTGTTCATTACTTTACTCATACTATTTTGTTCTTCTAGTTGTTTCATAATAACTTCTCTTCTTATTTGTATGTTTATTGTGGGCACTTTAGCAGCGATCGTTTTGCGACATTCTTACCTTTACTTCCCCCAGCTTTGCGGATATTTTATAGTTTTATAGCTACCTCATACCCCCTGTAATTAGCAGAATGTTGTCTCCTATAGTTTATACATATTACTGGGTTATCTTGTTTCATTGTACACGTCTACGTTATATGCCTTCCAGCACATTTTAAGCATTGTAGTTCTCGACCACAATACTTCTGATTACTGTTGAAGTTCTGGCATTTTTTGCCCTTGAGATATTTGTGTCGACGTTTTCCTCATTGTTTCAATCTTTACTTTCATGTTAAAGATATCTTTATGTTATATATGTTTTGCAATTTTTCACTATTATCAAACGTTAACATAAATAGTGTAAGTAAAAGTACTTTTATTAATAATCCGATTTCCTCCTTCATTCTGGATTTCCTCTTTTTTAATTATATTTACAGCATCCAGAATATTGAGGTCCCTGTTCTGCAAGTTAGATGTAGCCCCATCGCCATAACTTTAATAGGACGATTACCCTTATCTTCATTAATGAACCACTGGTAGTCATAAACATTTAACTTAATGGTTAATTGTCTGTAACTATCTGAGTTCATCGTATTGATTTTCCGCAAGATATTTAATGTCGTCGTCTTGTATTCGTTAATCGCTCTCATCAATGTTTGACTCTGAGTGAGTTTTTAGGTCATTAATGTTTATTGCAGAGAATCACTTTTCTTTATAACGCCGCTCCTCTCTATTTCTCTCTCTTTATCGCACTACACAACTGCCAGTAACAATGTTTGATATTTAGACTACAATTATCTAATTTCTCAATCCTATTTATAGTAAGGGTCTTTTTTAATTCTACATTCTCTAACTTTTGAGCCATTGACTCTATCGCCCAATTCAAATGAGATTTTTTCGAATTGATCTAATTTCTGTCGTTGTTTTTTATTTTCTTTTTCAAGATATTTTATCTTTAATAATTGGATTATATTCCGCAAGACAAATGGCTTAAACTCCAATCATTATACAATTTGACCTGATTCCACCATATTGTATCAACCTTGCCGGCTGTATTATATTATTTACAATTCTCCCCTGTGTTTCTGGAGATCTTAAAACGTTTCGACTTCTTTGAAATGGATTAATTTGCGTTATTTCATATTTCCATTTTTCTTTAACTGTTTCTTCTGTATGCAATGTATGACGCTCCCCAGAATCTGTACAGCCAACGTCCAAAGATTGTGGATTTTCCTGCATATAATTATAATTGCTCATAATTTTTAATAAAAATAAAATGAACTTCAGTACAATTAGACAGACTTTCAATTTACATTGACTTATAATTTTGTCGATGTTTTTCCTTTTATTTTATTGACATGATCTAAATTAAATGGAATTTCATTCATTTTTTTTATGATTTACAATTTTACATTTCCACTTCCAGATACATTCATGATAAATTTGTTGAAGTTCTGCAAGTTTTTCTATTATCACAAAACATTATAATCTTTCCTCACAACATTCGTCGTTTTTTTTTTAAAAAAAAACAAGAAAAATAATTTGTTTTTCACATTTCAAGTGGCTATTATAAAGATTTAACGATAAAAATACGTATTTCATATTTACATGTAACATATACGAGTAATATTATAAATATTTTTTTTTTAAAAAAATATATTTTCAATAATATTATTTAATAGGAAAAATAAATAACAACTGCGTGAAAAATTTTCTTAGATTTTAAAAAATTATTATAAAATAAATAACATAAAAATTATTAAAATAGCTAATACCCGTATATGTTTTATATATGACTTATATTGGCAACAATAAAAAAATTATATATGACTAACAAATTCTCAGATTTTTATTTTAAAAACATTTTATAAAAGTACAAGTATATTAAAAAAAATATTATAATATTATAATATCTAATATTTTATTATCTATACATTTATGTGTTGGAAAAAAATGTTTTTTTAAAAAAAAAAAATATTATTATTGCAAAATATGTATCATTTATGAATATATTATTAAAAATCGACACGATTTTCATAAATATTATAAACCGATGCTAATAATAATGAATGCAAATTAGAATATATTTTTGCACTGCAAAGTGCAAATATGCAACAGAGAACCTTGAGAACGTTTTCAATGAATTTTTAAAATTACATAAACTTATGAAAATATCTACAGGTTTATATACTTATATTATATACAAGCACTCCAGTGTACTTATAGAAAATAAAATAAAAACGACCTATTAATAATAATGATTTTGTAAATATTCTGGTTTCAAAAAAATACCTTGAAAACTACCTCCTCTGAAAAATGAGTACTCAGTGGTAGGCAAGAATATTCTTTTAAAAAAAATAAATTTCAAACTTAACATGTACACACAATCCTTGTATATTTACTCGTATGTGAGTAAATTATTGAGGAAGTTTGATACATTAACCTGAAAGGTTGAAATAGGTGAATGTTACAAATTATTAAATAATTTTTATAATACCAAACATATGTATGGTACTAATATAAAATATGTTAAAAATTGCCGGTACATTTTAAAATTTAAAGTTTCGTTTAAGGTTAAAAGACTCTAAAATAATCGAATTATTTTTTTAAAATTATATAAATTATTGAAAAAACTTATAAAACTCTATCAGATTAACTCTTTCACACATTTGCAACGTTATGGTTATTTAAATTTCATAATAAAAAAACTAAGATTTTGATTTTATACAGAAAATATCCTTATTATAATGCAATTCAAAGTTAAATATTAATTTGTTTTTGGTGAAAAATTGAACGGGTTTGTTGGCGTGGGGATGAAATTGCTTAAAAATAGATAAAACTTTTAGCATCGAGATAATCCAGACCGCATTTATATACTATTGCTAGTACAAGCAATCCCATTGACTGAATTACTGATCAAGTGCCAAACTATACTCTGTGGCACCTACTAAAATAGTTTTAATTTATCGCCATAAAATTAGTTTGAAACTAGTACAGTAAATATTGGTACATTCAGTTCAGTTCACATCTTACCATTGGTACCAATTTCTTTAATGACACATCTTTTGCATGTTACGACAATTTTCAAAAATCCTTTTCGTCGATCAAATGAAACGTGTTAATCAAGCTGTCGAAGTAAGGTATCACCTAAACTGAAGCAAGTGAACTTGATGCAGTTAATCCAAAATTGTAAAAGTGCATACTCCATATTCTTGGGTTGATTGAGTGTCGATAGACAAAAAGTTATAGTGGTGGCTACACATCATCTGGTGCAACCCTTTATGTTCTCCGGAAAATCAAGTCATACATGGATCAATATAGTAAAGTTCATTTACTTGAAATCACTATCAGATTGATTAAGCACAGCAAGATTTAAGAATGTAGTGCATTATAAAATCCATATCAATTCAGATATACGATCCCGCGCTGCAGCTATTATCTGATAACATGGCAGTCTTATACAATTTACTATTACACTGACTTTTTAAGTTTAAATGGCCGATTATTATCTTATATGTATCTTCGACGTTACTGTAAAGATTCTCTGTGATATGTCACACAAAATTGGTGACATCAACAGCAATGAAAACTTTTTAACTGAAATATGTAGCAGTCATAATCTTATAATTCATGGTCATGGTACTATATTTATATATACTATAGACACAA
Organism: Penthetria funebris; assembly: GCA_027564355.1. NCBI lineage: Eukaryota > Metazoa > Arthropoda > Insecta > Diptera > Pleciidae > Penthetria > Penthetria funebris. The sequence continues at coordinate 6,004 of JANSTX010027766.1, read as the reverse complement.
ATAAGTCAAATGGGCATGCGACAAGATTGATTACATATTACACTGTTTCGATGAAAACTGACTGAACTGTTAGAATTGATATAGAGTTGCGTATGTGTTAGTTAGTGATCAGTATTTGACATATATGATAGTGCATATGACATTAGTGATCAGTATGAGACATACATGATAGTACAAATTTACTGCAAATACAGACAACATGAGTTTCTTTCATATTGTCTGCATTTGCAGTCTTATAAGTACAATAAATAAACAGTGGTTTACAATGTCTAATTGTAAGAATCAGCAAATTGAAATACAGACAGATTTCTTTAATAACCTGCTGAATACGCCTGAATTTGAAATTACATACAGTACAGCTGGCTGAAAACTGGGTACAAAATTATATTCTGTAAATAAAATTATTTCCAAAATCTGTGAAGATTTCCACTTCAATTTGATTTCGCCCTCACTAAAATACAATAAATAATACATACAATATATTTCAAGGATGATGCATCTGGTTCGGATCACAGGACAATAGTAATGAATTGTATGCAACATATCTTACAAGTCCACTTTTGTATGTGTGACTTGCCATGCGCATATTAGAAATCGGAGCCATTAATCAAGGGCGAAATGAGTATAGTTGAAAGAAAAATCATACCGTGGAGTGGTCAGTCCTCTGGTATTGTCTAATTTTAACGCCCACCTGAAATTTTTTAAATCGCAAATATTTATATATGTTTTATATATATACATATTCATTATAATTATAAGTTAGAATCAAGAAATACAATTATTAGTAGTATGGAAATATCTAAGAAAAATGTCTAAAAAATAATAACAAAGCTAAATTCGCAAGGTCAGCAATATCACGAAATGAAGTCCATATCACGTCAATTCAATTATTATTTTTATTTACAATGTGGAAAACAAAAAACATAAAAATAGAAAAACTTACTCATGTTCTATTTATTTATTTAACTATTAGATTGATTTGTAAGTCATGACTATGACTGAAAGGGTAAGTCGACTAATTAATTGAAAATTTCAATTCAAACCACTAATAATACTGAAAATGTGTCTATTCTTTTAAAGCCCATTATTACAAATATTATGCTCGTTGTTTATGAAATATTTCTGTTGGTTATATTTTTACTTTAGTGGGTAATTCATGGAAATTTTACTTAAACCACAAAATAACAAAAATAATAAAAACAAGGAAAAAAATTTAAATTATAAACACGCCATAAATTTATTTACTATTTTATGTATCATGCAAAACTAATGTGTACATGTGGTTTCATATTATTGATAATAATAAAAATAAAATAAACTACGAATATTTTCAACTCTTCGAATTGTGGTCATAATAAACGTCGAAATTATCAATTATTCTTAAAATGAAATTATTCGCTACTTTTATCGTATAGAATTTTGTACAAACATACTTTAGCTCTAGCCTGCTTTCAAATCTTCCAAAACATATGTTATAGTGTTTTGTGACAAGTTCTGACATTGATAATGAATACATGATTTAGAAGTTGCAAATAATATGTGTATTTAGTCAGCAAATAGAGCACTTAACAATTAGCCAGAGGTTTATATTCCACTTTATAGGTAAGATCGTTGTGGTTAATATATATAAAGCATGTTGGGATTGTGCCTTGTTAATTTTCTGATTCGTAAAAATCATATTTATGTTTCTTAATCGAATTGAAAAAAAAAAACGGCTTTATATTGAATTCAATCCTGTGTACTAAAAGCGATGCCGTATTTGAATCATCCTCTTTGTAGTTGAGTTGCCGATTAGAATCAACGTTGATGGTATACAGTTAGGAGGTCGGAATTATTATCTAGTAATTCGGCTTCGTTCAAATGAAATAGGTTCATTGGGTGTTTTATGCTATAATTAATCGGTTCATAAAATCTGGTCAGTCTATTGCATCTTCACAGGGTGAGATTTTCTGAGACCCTAAATTTGTCTAAAAATTTTAATTCTTTCGATACAGGCAGCCCAACAAATTCGAAAATTACTTATATGTCTGTATTTACCTCTAGGGCTTCTAGTTCCGGTGATTTGTCTAAGAACTTTCGTTCAAGGATTCTAATTTTTTGGTGTGATATTGAAGACCAAGAGAAGCATGCATATGTCATTAGAGATCTTATGAGTTATTTGTAACAAAGTATCTTGATTTTTTTTATTAAGTTTACTAGTATATTTTAAGATCGACCTAATTGAGTGTAACCAGCTGAATGTCTTAGTTGTAATGTTGTCTAGATGTGGTTTAAATCTCAGTGCATTTATAAATCTAATACCAAGATATGTTATGTTGTTGACTTTTGTAGCCTTTGATCATTAATAAAAAGCCGTATGTCTCTAGCCACTGTTGGTACCGATGTCTCTAAATACTATTACTTCGCATTTGTTCAGATTCACTTTCATTTTCCATAGATTCATCCAATCACTTTTAGTTTCTAAGTGTAGATTCATAGTTGCAGTTGCCATCGATAGGTGAATTTTAGTAATGGATTGGTGTATAGATACATTAGGACCGAGGGAAGAAGATTGTAGGTCAGCAATATAAAGGGTGATCAATATAAAGGGATAGCAGTGGATATGGAACCCTATATAACGCCAGCAGAGATAGTATGAAGAATAGACATGTGTTCACCAATTCGAACTCTAATGGATCTACTCGATCTAATTGAATTTAGATTTTGAATTGATCATCATCTAATATTACCAAAGATTTTTTGCAAACCTGAAACTATTAAAAATGTTTGACGTTATAAATGTGGTAAATGAATTTAAAGTGTGGTTTATGCAAAATAAACGATTTAAAATGCCTAAAAGATATGAGTGGAATGATTACCGTAATAATATATCTAGAATACTGAAGGTACACCCATATTACGCCATATACTGAATATATGTGACAGGTGAGACGGATTAATATGCTTTTCGACGAAAATCAAAACCTAAACATTTTGGTAGTATTTCTGTAAACATTTAGAAAGGGAATCAGAAGTATTTTATTTTTGCGATAGTGGACATATTATTAACATTGTATTTTACAATATTTTCATGCACAAAATCTGATAATAAATTCAAATCGCTTTTACGAGAATTGCCTACAGTAACACGGAATGTATTAACCATGACCCCAAACTGTCGTTTTATAGTTATAATAAGAATGAAGAAGAGAATTATTATCAACATATGAATTAAGTTTGATGTTAAAGTCAAATGATCGTTAATAAAAATTAAAAATATTGTAGTAGACAGGATGGTGCTCTGGGACAACAATGTCTCAAGATTGAAAATATGTGAAGTGACGAATTTGATATTTTTTAAGAATAAGCTAGACATTCGTCAACTTCAAGAATATTGCAAGCTAACCGGTTTGCATAAATATCATGTACATGTAGCAAAGCGACAGCTATAATGATGAAGCGCACATTCAAAAATTTCCTAATTCTATAGTCATTGGTGTTTGTGAATGATCACAATATTCTATTACCAGGATCACAGTAGATCAATTTTGACCATGGTGAAAAGGTGGTAGGTAAATTTATTCACCAAGTTATTTATTTATTTGTATTAATTAATTTGAAATTGCATTTCTAATGACATGTGATATTATGTGGAGTTACAAATCTGCAAATTATCACAATAGTACTAAATATATAGGCAAAGACGATAATGATTTTAATGATGAATTAAATAAATGAATTTAAATTCCATTTTGGAAATGGTGTTTCTCAAGTAGATTTGTTTTAATCTTCAGGGTATTCAAGTAATATTTATATTTTTTGAGTTTTATTGCTATTCATGATCAAGAGACCGTAGTCTTATAATCTTTTTGTACAATAAATACAATAATGTTCAAATACAAATTTTAATTTCTCATGTAATTATACTTTTATTTTATTTGTATTATGGTTTTAAATTTAGGGTTGCCATATACGTCTCGTCGTACATAATAATATGTTTCAACAATAAGATGAATGTTTAACATTTTCTGATATAAATTTACTATATATTTTTATTTTCCAAGTATATTATATACATTTTTTATATATGATTTTGATATGCCTGCCAACAAAAATATAAATCTCACTTAAAATTTTTATTTCCAATCTTATTGTGCATTTTGAGCGCATAAGTCATTTTCAACATTATTGGACTAGATATGTTTTTGATATTCAAACTTTAACTCACTTAATGTCCATAAATTATGTTTGAAAATATTTCTAGTAAATTACAAAATACTAGCTATACATGAAAAATGATAAATAGGTTTCGTTTTCATTGAATTCATGAATTTGCAAAATTGGATAACTTAACAAAGAATGGAATATATAAATTAACGACAAGAATAACGGATTGGGAAAAGAATTTAAGAAATTTGTATTAGGTTTTATGGTGATCCTATAATTGTATCAAATTCTGTGTTGGAATTAAATAACAAGGACAGTATTAAAAATGTTCATGAAAGCGTTTGATCACGTACAATTTTTGTAAATTATTTTGATAAATAATTTTTTATTGTTAGCTTAAACTAATGTTAACGAGATATCAATGAAAACACGATTGCAGTATGTATATATAGAGATTATGTCTTAATCGTTGGCGTGCTGAATAAAATACAAAACGTCTTAACTGTACTGAATTATTTTAATATAAAATAAATAAACTATATGTTTCATAATTGAAAAGTATTATAATTTTTTTTTTACAGCAAGTATCAGCCGAGTAGACGGGTACAAACCATATTTTTTTTAAACCCTGTCTTTAATAAACATACAAGTACTGTCGAACCGTATAAATAGTACCGTGTGCCATATAAGTATTTCCATGAGTAAAATAACAAAAAGTTGTATCTTATCCAAACAAAAAAAGACTTAAAATAAAATCAAATAAATTTAGTATCATGCGAGTAGAAACGTATGTAGTTTTCGTATTTTATTCCAATAATAAAATAAGTTCTCAAATTGAAAGTTGGTCAATATTGTCAATATTGTTACACAACTATCTGCAGAGGAATTATATTACATCACGATTATATTGTCTACAAATAATATCTGCTCAAAATACTAGATGACGTTGATCTATTACCAATATTCAGCAAACTTGAAACATCGAAAATAATGAATAACAGTCTAGAAAACAAGAGAAATGTATAATTGGTTGCCAATTATTGTAGACCCTGGAAATTGTTCAACGGATCACAACATAATATATAAATATACATTAAAGAGGATTGCAAAATAGTTGTACATTATACCTAGAATGTCCGTTAGTGAATGTTACTATCATATGACTTATTTTAATCAGTAAGGAGGTACGCTAGAAAATTATCTGATCAAGTCAACATGTATATTTTATCATATATTTTTAATTATAATAACGATTATTCCTTCAAGATAATACACGAATGATCTCAAATACAATAGTACATTGAAACTTTGTTACTCGCCTAAAATTACAGGTATATAATACAAAAGAACAATATAATTATATATAATATAATTGTATTAATCTTTAATATTATACATCCAATTTTAATCTAAAACTAGTAAAAAATTTGTATGGGAGGTACTTGAAGCAGTACTCCAATTTTTCTCACCATCGAACTATCGCTCACAAATGAGATATGTCAAAGCAATATCAAGTTATCTTGCACAATATACACGGGAGGTACTTCAAGGAGTAATCTGATTAAGCTTATACTCCCACACATTCTTTTAATTATAATATCAGTTATATGTGTAAAATTTTAAGTTTGTATGTAGTATACAAACAATTTTAATCTAAAATTAGTAAAAAGTTTGTATGGTAGGTACTTGAAGGAGTACTCTAATTTTCCTCATCTTCAAAGTTAGCCTCACAAATTAAATAAAAGTGACACTTGCAAAATTTTATAGCGATAGCTCAAAGAATTCTCTTGTATTGTCTTTGATATTATACACCCAATTTTAATCTAAAAGGAGTAAAATGTTTGTATGGGAGGTACTT
>JANSTX010027765.1:33671-50976 GCA_027564355.1 Penthetria funebris | reverse complement strand
TTCTTTCAATTATAATATCAGTTATATATGTAAAATTTAAAGTCTGTATGTATTATACAAACAATTTTAATCTAAAAGGAGTAATAAGTTTTTATGGGAGGTACTTGAAAGAGTACCCCAGTTTTCATCATCTACGAAGTTAGCCTCACAAGTTAGATAAAGGTGACACGGTCGGACGGACATGCTTAAATCAACTTTTTTTTCAATTATAAGCACTTCTGTGTAATTTTTATTTTTTCTAAGATGTTTATTTCTTTGCGTTACATGAACGGTATCAAATACAATAGACCCTTGGAACTTTGATCCCAGGGCCTAAAAATGTATCGCGTTAATATTTGTAATAATTCGGTAGAGCTGGTATTAAAGATGAAAACCTTTGATGGTAAGATATTTTTTTGCTAAGTTCACAAACAAGACACTAATACCTATATTTTTTAACCACGATCATCCAGTTGCCGATCGTATCGTAAGCAACATATATGGGTGTTAGTCGGCCACTCAATTTACCACCTCATAATATATCATAGTCTAGTTTTGATCTGTAATATTATTTAAGGTTTTAGTTTTAAAACTTAACTATGTTTTTCTTAGATTTTCATTTCAATCCATTTCCATTATCTTAAAAATCTTGTAGTATTGAATCTTTAATTTCTTTAAACAACTTCAAATCTTCTAGCTTTAAATGTATGGCATTAGTGATTCACCTATATTACGAGTATTCGTTGAGTTAGTTTATTATCATCTGCAGTCTTTTAGTAATCCTTAATCATTTTAACGGATCTTCTATAGATATTTTTATTCGAGATAGAGATGGTATTTTTATTCATTCTTTCTTATGTGTTCATTTCTCCATCGTACTTCCATTACTACAGTAACATGAAATATACCATTTCACAATAATATTTTTTTAGATTGGATAGATCTAATAATTTAAAGGATTGTGGTAATGGAACACCGATACTTATAAACAATAACTTTTACGTAAAACAAACAGACAGCCATAATTCAAATTAAAAAATCCTTTATTGCATAAAAGTATTAACACAGAAAAATTAATAGTAACGTTTTCAAAAAAAAAATTAAGATCCATGACACTTATCGATCATTATGCTGAGTTAAGATTTAGTAAGATGTATTTTTATAATTATACCTTGGGCCGGTGGAACTTGAATTGGGACTATAATTAGGAAAAAGGATTACAAAACACGTTACTTATGAGAATTAGGGAAATATATAAAAGGAGATAAACCAGCAAAATCGCGTCACATCGACTATGAAATCGGCATTAAACAGTGTGTAGTTAATTGACAGATCAGAAGCATACTTTGCCGGTTCGTTACATCTCAATTATACATTTATATTGTAACGACTTATTAAATTTCATTAACTGTTTGCTGAAATGAACTCTAATAAGCATTTCTTGTTGTTTTAATATAATTGCCAGTCTGATGTAGAACTTGCAGGCAGATTTATTTATAATATAGAATGATGAGTGAATGATAACAGATGGAATCGTTACTGGAGGATGAACATAGTTGGTTAAATCGTCGTTAAGACATTAATTGTGAAGTGGTGGTTAAGACTCACGTCAGTGTTGGAATGGTGATTATAGCTCAATTTGGCTAGATAAACGGATATCAATTCAAAAACTACAATGGAAGGATCACTTCTTGTGTGTGGCCAAAATGATTGGATTTTGTAAAACTAAATATCCTAAACATATTGCCATTATATATAGGGCATATATAGGGATTCAGTCAGTCATACATAAAAGATGACAAAAATCTATAATGAAGACCTAGTTGTTCTAGAACAACGTGACGGCAAGCTTTTCATTAAACAATTACATTTACAAGCTAATATTTTTTTTTTTTTATGGAGAGATTTTTTATAAGCAAAAATAAAAATGAATTAAAAATAGTAATGTCGAACACTTACATATCTGAAGAACTCCCTTTGTTTCTGGTACAAACGTTATAAATCACTTAAAATTAAAAACGAATATTATTAAAAACACAATCACTAATTTAATTACGTGATTTAATAAAATAATGACACTTTTAATAATCATTTATTGATTAAGACACGGAAACGAAAAACAAAAACATATGCGATTATGAACATTTTTTTTTTAAATATCAAATCAACAGCCAATAATCTAATTTAATTACTTGATAATCTAATTTAATTACATAATTTAATAAAATAATAACACTTTTAATAATCATTTATTGATTATTTTTGATTAAAACACGGGAACGAAAAACAAAAACATTCGCGATTATGAACATTTTTTTCAAACGTCAAATCAAAAAATTGATGAAGAGAAAAAATGTAACTTTTCACTTGATAAACTTAAATCCATGATGGCCGCCAATGAAAATCGTAGAGTTGTCATCTTCACTCTTACTTGTATATACGATACATTTCAGTTTGTTTTACTCTTCTGTTAAAGAGAATATTTGCATATAACATCAATTTGTGTACTTTTTTTCTTTTTTTTATTTTAAATGAAAATTATATTAAAGGAAAATGACAATATTTTTAATTTTATTTTTATTAAATTCATAAAATGTTGAAAGAAAAACAAAATTTTGTATATATACGTGACGGACAAACTCGGAATTTACTCAAATCTTTCTCTGCTGATTCTATAACTATAGTCAATTCTCCCTAACCTCTTTTTACCTGAAAAATTCCAGTTTTTTGCGGAGTATTATGACAAATTTCCTCGTTCTTATTCTCTAATGTGCCATGCATTCACCCAACCAGTTCATGTACATTGAATTAAATACCAATACAAAAATTTGGAAGATATGTTTTTGTTATAAATGTCCAGTAAGCAAATACCTAATGTTTTTCTTATGTCCTTCAGTTCAACGTAAATACAGAGCCCGGCCCGGCCCGTTCATAAGTTTGTAAAATTTTGTGCCGGCCCGACACGGGTTAATTCGTTCACAGCCCGGTTCGGCCCATCAATTATTGTTGCACGGTCCGGCCCGCCCAAATTTTTTACCATCAATATACTTGGGACAAAAATTAGTATACATTTCTTAATTTATATAATTTAAAACTCGACTGAATTATAGTTTCTGTATATTACTTATAGTAACATGGCATAAGGAGATCTAAATGATCCCTAGCAAAATAAAAATGCAGGAGTATAGAACTGTTTTTCATATGGCAAGTACAAAGTAAATAGTTGTTCGAACTCGGATAAAAACAAGAATACCGCACTTTGGGAAGAAAATCAGTAGTTTTCTTGGAAAATGAAGCAACTTAAACAGTAAAAGCACTTCTAACTAAACTACTGACTTTCAAAGTATACAGAAAAAGGCGGTTCTACAAAGCGAATTTAACTTTTTTCCTGATAACCACAGGTCTCAAAGGTACCCATAAAATTTCTAAAGATCCCAAAACCGATCATGACTCCCGTGTTGTGTCACTGGAAGCACTGTCAATAAGATTCAAACATATTTTAGTATATAAATATGCTTGCCGCGAGATTATTATTTAAGATGTCAGCAGTACAGCTGATAGTGACCAATAATGATTTCATACCATTTATTAATTCTAATATCAACTAATGTGCAATTGTTTTTCAATGTGAGAGATCTAGAATGGTAAATTTTACGTACTTCAAAACTGATAGCATCATCCATTCCACATTTCTGAACGGTTACGATTTTATGACGAATTTATTGGAGAGAATTTTTCAAATAGTTTACAAAAATTTGTCTAGAAAAAGATACGGTATGCATTATTTAGTGATAAGACTTTAACGCTGAATATTATCAAAAGCATGATATAAATGCTTCTTCTGTATCATCGATCTTTCATTCAAACTATTCTATCAAAATTGGTAACTGAATTTATTTGTCGCCCGGCAATATTATGTCTTTTATGCACATGAAAGTGAAACCTGATATAATGTTGATTTCTTATAAATACATATTATTTACAAATCTAAAATTATTTCTTACCGATTACATAAAGCAATGCGTGAATGTGGCAGATAAAATACATATTTGCTGATATTGCTTTTAAATCTAGAAATTTTTAGCGGTCCGAAGACATATTGGCAGCCCGGCCCGGCCCACAGAGATAAGACTGCAGCCCGGCCCGGCGCATACTGTGTTTTCTGCAGCCCGGTCCGCTCCAAATTTAAAAATGGGTCGGATCGCACCATGGCCCGGGGTGTGCAGGGCTCTACTTTTAGCCGAAAGACATCAGTTAACATGATGTAACTCAGTTCTGCTAGCCCAACATTCTTAGAATATGTGTTTAATAATCGGAATATTAAGTTTTATTTGAATCGATTGTGTAATTCGTCTGGCTTCTGTTATTTAGGATACAGGCAGTCTTCATGTCTTGTACTTTGCTTTGTACACTTAATAGTTTGTATTACCAAACTACAATATATATGCATGTAATCATGGGTCCCCATATTTTTTCCTACCAAATATTTACATACGTATATTTCTCTATAATAATTAATAATCAATTAATGACATAATTAATATGAATCAGTTAAGTGAACCAACTTTATTCCCACATATTTAAAGGAGATATATAATTATCGAATAACTTGGGTGTTAATAGACTTTTTGCTTTTTTTGTGTAATTGAAGGGACAATAATTGTGAAATTATTTAGGTTGACACTTAATACCCAAATTTGCAACATCTTAACACTATATCAAGCATTTTACATCAAACATTTTTGGAATTTCCACTTATTAAGAATAAGTATCTGCGTCAGCATTCATACGTGCAGAAACCGTGTCAAAGAGCTAATTAATAATAAGATTTTAATTACGAGAAAATATAATTAAACTAGTATGGGCGAAGCAAATCGAAAAAATGTATAAGTTCCGATGTCATATTGTCAGATCCGTGGCAGTTCTCGCGTTACATTTACAAGTTGGACATCACACAGAAATATTGCTGCAGTTGCGATTTTGTATAAACAATTGGGCAGTCCACTGAGCAGTTCACTAAATACCCAGCAGTGTATTATTTATTATCTAACTGAGTTTTACTACAAATGAATTACTTTTTTTTTTACCTACGTTTTCCAGAGTTTATAGTATCTAAATAATACTAACTTGCTAATTGGGCTCCGTCTTTAGACTGAACACATGAGCCATTGTAATCAACCATTAACTATTATCTAACATATTCCTAAGCATTGAATTCACCAGTTAAAAGTAATTTTAACAATTTTGTCGGATTGGCCTGATTATATTGCAACAAAACCAAACGTAATAGTAAATTTGTAAGATATATGCATTACCTGATGTATGCAATTGCCTGTCACTAACCGAAAATGTCAGTGACTAAATTTTAACTTCAATTACATAAAATGAAATGTATGTTATGTTATGTAAGTTATAATATGCCAAGAGTGAATTGATAATCTGAAACAAAATTATAAATTATTTAAACTAGAGTGTCTGTATTCTCTTACAGGTCCTTATGTGAAGAACTTTGCATTCAAGAATTCTAATACTTTCCATTTGATAAGAGGATATCATTGACTATGAATATATTATTAATGATCTTGTAATATATTCTAAGTAAATTTGTGAATTTCATACCCAGGTGTTGTTGTTATTGATTCTATTACCATTTATGGAAATATTTATATATCTTGACCTTGTTGGTATATTAGATCATGGTAGGCAACCCGCACCTCTAAATACTATGGAATTTCACTCCGAGTAATTTGAATTCAATTTCCAAAATTGCATCCAACTATGTATTGTATTGAGATGCAAGTTCATAATTTCCACTGCCAAAGATATGTTTGCGTGTGATACCAGTATTAGAATATCATAAGCGTATTCAAATTAAGTAATTGCATGTACTGATGTAGAGATAAGATTATGTTATTTAAATAGAACGTGGTTGGTAAATCTGTCACGTACAAGTTTGTGTACAAGTTTGCTGCAGAAATTGAACCCTGTATTACACTGGCTGTAATATTATGACTGTTAGAAATAAAATTTTCCAATGCAAACTCTGAATGTCTTATTTGACAGAAAATTACATTTAATAAATGATTGTTAAATATATGTAAATATTTTAGCTTCCCATTGATGATTCGTTCTTCTGCTGTTATTAATTATTTCTGTATGTATACACATTTTCATAATTCTATCTGTTTCTGAAAAAAACTCATTTCTAGTTATGCCAACCATACATCTCACGTTTCACTGAATTTGTTTCAGAAGTGAATTCTAATTTGTTGAATTTTAAAGCTGCCGGTTATTTGATCCACTTTTTGCTTATAAATGCATTTAATTTACAGTCTCTCTGGAGCATTGCTATTATGGCTAGCAATACTCCTGACCTAATTATTTAATTCTTGTTATAAATGTCGAAAGAGTCAGAGTTATAATAAAATTGTAATTATTTTTTACAGACATCTTGCGACAACACATTTTGAACCAACAAGTGCGCGTCATGGATTTCCATGTTATGATGAACCAGCCTTAAAAGCTAAGTTCACAATTAGAATAACTCATGGCAGTACTTACAGAGCAATTTCAAATATGCCAGAAACAATTGTAGACAAGTTAGTTGTGAATTTTGAATTACATTTTATTGAATAACTGATTAATTATATCATATTTTAGTGGTGATGGTACAACAACCACACTTTTTGAGGAATCACCATTAATGTCCACATATCTAATAGCTTTTGTTGTCTCAGATTTTTTACATGAAGAATATACAGTAGAATCTACACAATTTGTACATAGAAGTTTCGTTCGTCCAACAGCTATTAATGAAATTCAATTAACCATTGATGCCGGTGTTAAAATTTTAGATGCACTTGAAAGACATTTGTCTGTAAATTTTTCATTACCAAAAATGGATCAAATTGCTGTTCCACAATTTGCAGCTGGTGCAATGGAAAATTGGGGTTTAGTTATTTATAGGTACATTTTTCAATAAAATTTCAACACCGCATTGAATCATAAACGTATTCTAATTTATGATTATTTTAAAATGTATCCAAATAATTTGTTTTGAAATTTGTTAAGAGAGCCATACTTTTTATTTGATGAGGACGTGTCAACATATACAACAAAAACCGGAATTGTTGCAACGATTGCTCATGAATATGCTCATCAATGGTTTGGTAATTTAGTAAGTCCGAAATGGTGGACATACCTCTGGCTCAATGAAGGATTTGCCAATTTTTACGAATATTATATAACTGAACTTGTAAGTAAATATATTAAGTATGAGTATGAAATTAATTAAAAAATTTGTCATCCATTTATGTAACATATTTTGAGACTTTGTGGATTTGATTTTCCTGGGAAAATGTTGCGGCAAGAAATTTTGCTATTAAAATGAACAGTTAGAAATGTATTTTCCCAGAACAATATGATCTAACACATCACTCAATAAGTTCGTAGGCAAAATTCATCAGAAATAGTCTCCTACAAAAGTGATAGATTCATTTCATCGCTTCCTTAACATTTCGATGCCATTTTTATACATATAATAATATATGAAACTTCAAATTCCATGATACTACCAAGAATACGTATCAGAAAATGTTTTCAAGGCAGTTAATTTTATTAACTTCTATTTCAATGTTTTACAACTTTCGGGTATATTATAGTTCTGAATAATATTATGTACATTATACACAATCTAAATTCAGTATCAGTGGCTTGAGAAAATGAAAGCATACGAAATTTAAAACAAAATTTTAATTTTTTTAATTTACCAAATATAAATGTTAATTCTTTAATTACAGGCTTATCCTGAATGGAAAATGATGGATTATTTTGTGTACAGTAATCTTCAAAATGTATTCATTAATGACGCATCGGAAGATACACGTTCAATGACACATTATGTTGAAAGTCGTGCTGATATTTCAAGCCGATTTAATTATGTTTCATATGCAAAATGTAAGTATCAAATTATTTTATTAGTAACAGTTTAAGTTATTATTATTGAAGTTGCTAATATTATTATAATATACAAATGCATTTACAAAATCATTTTTTAATACGATATAACACCATTATTTTTATTCGCGATCCATGCATTTACTGATATGTTGAGATATATTAATAATAGGTTGAGAAAGATGAGTAATATTACTGATAGTTCAACTCTAAGTCATATTTGACGTATACGTTGTTAAACTATGGATTAACAGTACCTAAGTTTTAAAAATTACTTGCAAATCATATTAAACTTAGACCATTCAGATACAATTTTGAAACCAAACTTTTTACGTCGAATACGCTAAATACTAGTGAAAGTTGTGGTAGGTATAGTATTAGAAATGTATAGGACCAAGTATTAAAGAATTAATAAATCTGGGATTTAAATAGCGTTCAATATTAACAATACATTGAATTTTATTATAAAGTCAACTACGAATGAGCGAACAATCCATAAACCTTACTATATTTGTAATGGAGCCCTGACTTATGTCATCGATATATAGCGGATTCTTCCGTTAGTGCGTTTTTTCTTTAATACTTACCATTTATAATAAATTTTATAATATACAACATATTAATAAAAATTTATTTGCAACTATGATTACAATTTAGCTGGATCTGTTATTCGTATGATGTTACACGCATTCACAGACGCAACATTCATTAAAGGATTGGGATATTATCTTGAAGAAAAGTTATTAGAAATATTAAATTAAATTAAAATTAATTAAACTAAATTCGGAAACTATTTCAGACAATTTAGTGATGCTGCTGAAGAAGATCTCTTTAATAATTTGGAAATAGCTGTTAAAGAGGATCAAACATTGGCCGCAACATTAAATGTTCAAGATATATTTTCATCATGGAGTAATCAACCGGGTTTTCCACTATTAACTGTTGAACGAAATTATCAAGATGGTACGATTCAGATAAGTCAACAAAGATATTTAACAACACCAAATGAAGAATTACCATCTCAAACATGGTGGATACCATACAATTTTGTTACTGCAAATAATGCTGATTTTGCTACTACAACTCCAGATGATTGGCTACCACAAAACACAATATCTCAATCAATTGAACCGAGTGAAGAACGTCAATGGACCTCAGATGATTGGGTTGTATTTAATAAACAGCAAACTGGTTATTATCGTGTTCAATATGATTTACGAAATTGGCAATTAATTGCGAACGAATTATCCGAAGGCACTTTTTCGAAAATTCATTATTTAAGTAGATCACAATTAATAGACGACGCATTTACATTGGCAAGAACTGGTCGCTTAAGTTGGAGTATTCCATTTGATATTATTAAATATATGAAGAATGAATTGGAGTATGTACCCTGGGCATCGGTAAAACGTCATCTTGATTATCTTAATGTTTATATGAGAGGACTTCGAAATTATGATGCATATAGAGTGAGTACATTATTTTTAATATTTACCATATTCGATTATTCATATTTTATTGCAACAAAATATCACAGTTAATATTGAAATTAGATTTTAGTCATTCAGGATTTCAAGTTAAATTCTAGGATCAACCAATTATTGTTAATATTT
This sequence comes from Penthetria funebris, assembly GCA_027564355.1. NCBI lineage: Eukaryota > Metazoa > Arthropoda > Insecta > Diptera > Pleciidae > Penthetria > Penthetria funebris. The sequence goes on along the minus strand of JANSTX010027765.1, from coordinate 41,428 downwards.
ACTTAATCTATACTTGACTTTACTTATATAGTTGTTGTCAATCCGACCTTGGTATGTAAGTGAAATTAAAAATGTGATCATCGTTATATTCAAAATCAAAAAATTAATTTTGACGTTTCACTTGTACTTGCATTTAAACAATCTACTGAACTTAAAAATACGACAATCGTTAGCACCATAAAAAGTTTGGAATTCATCATTTATTTATACTGACCAAATTAATAAACCATCGATTCTTCCTTAGCTAAAAGAACTATCACATTTTTTAAATGTTTTTTTTTTATGATATAAGAATTATGGACACTTTTCGAATTCTACTTTCATTAACAGGAGCCTGACAGTAAACCGCTTGCACAAACTTGGTAAAATGTGGGCTGAGATCGAAAACTTGACCAAGAGCGACAAAGCACATGAAAATTGATTTGATGTATTCTATTGATTTCTTCACAAGTTGTTGTAATATGAATATCGTGTCAATGATTGATCTGTTCTTTCTGAATCCATTCTGTTCATAAACAAATCTCAGTTTTCGACGTGATTTCATCGCCAATAATTTTAATGAAGAGTTTCTGAACGCTCTTAACAAAGTGATACCACAATTATACAATCTATAGGTATCTGATTATGTTCAAGTAATTCATTGAACAGTTTAAGAGTCTCATCAATTATGTTGTGCCAACCATATTTCAGACATTAGTACCGAAAGGTTATCAGTTTTTCATTGTTTAAATTGCTTGTGCAATCTGATATTGGTAAATATAAGGTTTATTATCTTTGACTCTGCTCCTCGTGTGTCTTAAATAAAACTGTTCTGAGTTGGTAAATAAGTTCTGAAAATGCTTAACCCATGCACTGATACTAATGAATTTTGGGTATATTAATTTAAAGGTTTCTATCTAGTTAGCAAACTTTCTTTCTTCCACCATACAAATATGTTACATGTCATTAATAAAAAGTTTCCACTATATACGAGAACATAATCATTGTTTCCACTTGTGCCTTTCCCTTACTTCATTTCTATTAATAGTAGTTGGTCTTTATTGGCGAACGTTTGTATATTACAGGAAGCCGTTTTTACGACATTTGCAACCATTTCCTACTTAGCTGATGTTTGCCATTTGTGTTCCCGCTAATGTTCGACAATCTGTCACTTTAGCTTTGGTTATTTAATAGCGCCACATACTTGCTATGTCATTAGGTTATCATAGAATTCTAGATTTGTATGCTCAGTTCCACACAGTAACCCAATGGACCATCTAACATGACCGTTGATTCTCCACGCACTTTCGAGTAACTTCCATATTCCACATATGGAGACAAACGGCCTATCCGCAACCTGTGCACGGGTCCAGTTGCATTTAACTTTGCAAATGGGATGTTGTTAACACATACAACATTATGAAATATTTTTATATAATTAAGCTAATCAGTAACGTTCTGATATGTAATCTATAATTGTTTTACTATGTCCATTAATGTGTGCATGATCTGTTTTATAAGAAAAAGCGTGCATGAAGTACAATTGGCAATGCTAGGAATTGTCATTTTAGTGTAATGCCAATCAATTTTACTCTGATTAAATCCAACAAAGAAAAATATATATCCGTAAAAACAACTAATAGTAAAATCTATGTTCTTTCTCTTGGATAGCAATTAAGTACCAGTATTTAACTATTTACTAGTATGTAATACTAGCATATATTTCCATTGGGTTCCTCAGGTTGACTAATCTACATATTAGTCAGCTACTGCTTCGATATGTTATTTTAATGTTCATATTATAAAAAGTGGTGATGTAATATTCGCAGTAAAATTAATTATAACACAATGATTCAAAATTCAGTTGCCCAAGTGTCGAAACTCGTTCTCGTTAAAAAGTTTAAAATATAAGAATATAAATTAATAGATTTAGAATAGTATGTGTTAATTTTAAAAGTGATTTTTTGTGACATTATTTGTTTACTACAACTCAGTGGCAATGCAAACTAATTACAAAAAAAAAAAAATAAAAATCAGTTTTAAAATAAAACACTGACACAATTCAAGGAAATACCAACACAGTCAACATTAAAATCAGTAAATTAAAAATAATTAAATGTAAAATTGATTCCAATTCTCTAGGAATTTATTAGTGGTCTTACAGAAGACTTATTCGAATTCATTGACATTGAAGATGCCGCAGAAGAACCACAATTAAATAAATATTTAAGAACAATTTCAATTAATTTAGCTTGTACATATGGTTCGGAAAATTGTTTACAAAAAACATCTGAAAAATTAATCGCACTCCAAACAAATAGTGCGGGAATTCATCAGAACGTTAGAAATGCATTATATTGTGCTGGTCTGCGACACTTTAATTGGGATACATATAATTATTTCCTTGGAAATCTATTGGTCACCACAGATTCATCAGAAAAAAATCAAATAATTTCGGCATTAGGATGTGTATCGGACACAGTTGCACAATATCAATTATTGATAGTATCAATGTTTGAAGATATAGAAAATTTTATTATTACTGATAGAATAGCAATTATCGAATCAATTTATCGAGGAACAAGTACAGGATTATCTAGTACAATTGATTTCTTAATCGAAAATATTGATACCGCACAAAGTGTTTACACTAGCAGTAGATTAGCATTGTTAATTGAGGGAATTTCTGGATATGTTATAACTAATTCAGAAGAAGAACAAGTATGTATTCAACACACAGTGATATATATTTTAATATATTTTTTTATATAAATACTATTTCTATAGTTCTTAGAATTACTTGACTTAGTTCGATCCAAGAATTATGTTTCTTTAATAACAATTGAAAATGCATTAGCAAAATTAGATGTGACTAAAAATTGGATGGAAAATAATATGGCCGATATTAATAATTGGATTTCGGTAAATTTTGAAGAGAGTACAACAACTGAAGACACAACTACATCTAAAATGACATCAACTGAACCGTCAACTCAAGCACCAACTAGTCCAGGTGGTTCAACATCAATTGCTTTATCAATTTTTGTTTTGTTTGTAACAATTGTGTTGAGTGTTATTAATTTACAGTATTAATATTTTAAGAAACTCATACGGGAATAAATGTACTCGTATTTAATAGACAGATATAATTTTTGTAGATTATTAAAATAATTGTCACGTTTTAAGTACTTCATAGTTTCAGTTATTAAGACTATATTATGTATTATGAGCCCAATTAGCCCAATTAACTAAAGTGTTTTATAAATTAGATTACCTTGTAATGATCTTGTAAGATTTTTTAGGTTCAAATATTATAGCAATATTTTCATCAATAAATTACACCATCGATGTTTGCATTATCCATTAGAGTCAGAATGTTCTCATCGAAATAAATAATTTATTTTCATTTGATTTTAATTCCTTAGAAATTTATTAGTGGTGTCACCGAAGAATTATTTAAATTCATTGATATTGAAGATGTCGCAGATGAACCACAATTAAATAAATATTTAAGAACAATTGCAATTAATTTAGCTTGTACATATGGTTCGGAAAATTGTTTACAAAAAACATCTGAAAAATTAACCGCACTCCAAACAAATAGTGCGGGAATTCATCACAACGTTAGAAATACATTACATTGTGCTGGTTTGCGACACTTTAATTGGGATACATATGCTTATTTCCTTGAAAAACTATTGCTTACCACAGATTTATCAGAAAAAAATCAAATAATTTCAGCATTAGGATGTGTATCTGACACAGTTGCACAAGATCTATTATTGATACTATCAATGTCTGATAATACGACGAATTTAATTATAACTGAAAAAATAGCAATTATCGAATCAATTTATCAAGGAACAAGTACAGGATTATCTACTACAATTAATTTCTTAATCGAAAATGTTGATAGCGCACAAAGTGTTTACACTAGCAGTAGATTAGCATTGTTAATTGAGGGAATTTCTGGATATGTCATAACTAATTCAGATGAAGAACAAGTATGTATTCAGCACACAGTGATATAAATTTTAATATATTTTTTTTACAAAAATACTATCTCCATATAGTTTCTAGAATTACTTGAATTAGTTCGATCCAAGAATTATGTTTCTTTAATAACAATTGAAAATGCATTAGCAAAATTAGAGGTGACTAAAAATTGGATGGAAAATAATATTGCCGGTATTAATAGTTGGATTTCGATAAATTTTGAAGAAAGTACAACAACAGCATCACCGACTACTACTGATGGTGGTGCAACATCAATAAATTTATCAATTTGTATTTCATTCGTAACATTTATTTTAAATAGTATTCATTTACTGTATTAATTTATTAAGAAATGATCAAGGAAATAAATATTCGTATTACGTATACGTAATTCCTGAATTTTTATATATTAGTTATTTAGGTTTCTAGAATAATAATGTATTATTACGTGTGAACAATATCAAATGGCAATGGTATGTACTTCGAAATTTTCAAGAAAATCTGAAGGTGCAAATTTTTGAAGACTTCATTATGAGGCAAAAAATAGAACTTATGTAAATAAAATTTTATGTGTTTTAATAATGAGTGTTTTATTATTTATAGTGAATAAACAAATCGACACAATTGGTATTGTTAATTGGAAGACGAAATTTGGTAAAAATTAGCTTTTAATTTTGTCAAACGTCGAAAATTTTTCGAATACGTGTCAATATTTATTGTAAATATTAGATGAGTATTCTCAGATTTCGCATACGAAAATGAATTTCGATGGGTGTATTCGAAATGTATTTTTGAAAGCCTTTCGATAACTAATTTTATTTCTGACCAGCTATAGGTTGTGTATTTTTATGAGTATTTTAATGATTTTTTTTAATTAAATACTTTATTATCCATATCCATAATTTTATTGACAAATCTACTATTATAGAATTAAGTTTATTTGTTTAGTTGTTATTAACTTTTTAGTAATAAATGTATTTAGAAAATATGGAAAATATAGAGTGTAAGCTGATGACTTATATAATATATGGGTCTTAAAGTTTAACCAGAATTTCGATGTCCACATAGAGGAAAATAACAACTATATTTTAGCCACGATTGTACACTATAATTGACATATTCTTTGATAGTGTTTTCAATGACATCAAACACAATATTTAGTATTTTCTACAATTTCAATTGAAAATCTTAATAACTAATTAGACACTCAGCTATTTATTTGTATTTTGAATTCTAATAAAATTTAATTTTGGTTGCTAAATTATATAAAACCACATAGCAACCTAAGTTTTTTGTTTTTAATACCTAAGTACAAGTACGTTTGCAAAGTTTGCTACTAATATTCAAGTATTTAACGTATTTCTGTCAATTATCGGCGACTTACAACTAATGTAGTTTTTTTTAGTGTAAAGTAGTATATTGTTGATTAGATCACAATAAAAGCTATAACATTTATTTATATTACATTGTCATATTTATCTGATAAAAAACAATAATTCTTAGCTAATATTTTATTGTTATGATATCTTGCCAATTGAAATAATTTAAAAAAATTTAATAATTGAAATAATTATTTAAAACAAATTTTGGTGGGCATTTACTACAGAGAAAAAATTAATATTTGTGGGTTTAGAATTTGTTCGAAAATTGTACCGTATTTGTGCATTTTTTAAAAATTAATGAGTGCATAATTCCTTCTTTTGATGATATTATCGTTCCCGCGTATGTTAATAATTAATTTTAGTGATGTTTTAATTTTGATTACATTTTTATGTTTACATAATATCATATAAAAAGCAGTATTAAATATATTTGTATTTTAACATTCTAATAATATTTCAAATCATATAAATTGTACCAAGTAAACCACTTAAACATATACAATTGTGAAAAGTGATTGAATTAATCACAATAAAGTTAAGTTCAATTATTTTTTCATATTATACAATCATAATATAGAAAGAGTAATTTGTCACAATTTACAAATAAATATGAATTTCAGTAAAGTATCACTAATATAATTTAACAAATGGCATTATAAAAGAAAATTCAAATTATACAAAACCAAACTGACAACACCAAAGCACTAACACCAGGACACGAAAATTAGTAATAATTACGGATTTAACTAAAATATCACCAATATAATTTAAGAAAATTCAAATTATATAACACCAAACCAACAACACCAAAGCACTAACACCAGGACACGAAAATTTTTAATAATTACAGATTTAACTAAAATATCACCAATATAATATAAGAAAATTCAAATTATATAACACCAAACCATCAACACCAAAGCACTAACACTAGAGCACGAAAATTATTAATAATTACAGACTTAAATAAAATATCACCAATATAATATAAGAAAATCCAAAGTATACAACACCAAACCATCAACACCAAACCATCAACACCAAAGCACTAACACTAGAGCACGAAAAATATTAATAATTACAGATTTAAATAAAATATCACCAATATAATATAAGAAAATCCAAAGTATACAACACCAAACCATCAACACGAAAGCACTAACACCAAAGCACGAAAAATACAAATAATTACAGATTTCTCTTAAGATATCACCAATATAATAAATGAAAATTCATAATTAATTTAATCAATTCTAATACCAAAAATAAAATAATTTGCATAATTTTTATTTAATAATTGCATCCTATTTATTAGGAATTTATTGGTGAACTCACAGAAGAATTATTCGAATTCATTGGCATTGAAGATGTCGCCAATGAACCACAATTTAACAAATATTTAAGGACTATTGTAATTAATTTAGCTTGCTCATTTGGGTTGGAAAATTGTATAGAAACTACAGCCCAAAAATTAAATTCGTTATATGCGAATGGCATTGAAATTCATCAGAATTTGAGAAATGAATTATATTGTGCTGGTTTGCGACACTTCAATTCCGATATTTATGATTATTTCCTCGTAAGGTTATTGACCACAACAGATTCAACAGAAAAAAATCAAATAATTGCTGCATTTGGATGTATATCAGATACATATGGACAAGAAGAATTATTAATGATAGCCATATCTGAAGAATCAACTATCACAGAAAGATTATCAATTATTGAATCAATTTATAAAGGTACAATTACAGGGCTATCTAACAGTATTAATTTCCTTATCAAATATCTTGATATTGTACATACAATGTTTGGCACCAGTGAATTTGACAGAATTATTACTGGAATTTCTGAATATATTGTCAATGATTTCGAAGAAGAGCAAGTATATGCACTTAATAACATCTTTATTTATATATATTTTCTTATATAATTTTTCTAGTTTCTAGAATTACTTGAATTACTTCAATTAAGAAATTACGTTTCGTTAACAGCAATTGAAAATGCATTTGGAACATTAAATGTAACTAAAAATTGGTTAGGTAATAATATCGCAGAAATTAATAATTGGATCACGGTAAATTTTGGAGATATTTCAACATCTGAACCACCAACTGAATCACCAACTGAACCACCGACTGAACCATCAACTGAACCATCAACAGAACAACCACCGACTGAACCACCGACTGAACCACCGACTGAACCACCAACTGGACCACCAACTGGATCAGCAACTGAACAAACAACTGATCCACCAACTGAACCATCTGCTGAGCCTCCAACGGGAACACCAACTGAACCGTCAACGGAACCATCAACTGAACCATCAACGGAACCATCAACGGAACCATCAACGGAACCATCAACGGAACCATCAACGGAACCATCAACGGAACC
>JANSTX010027765.1:0-33571 GCA_027564355.1 Penthetria funebris | reverse complement strand
GAACCATCAACGGAACCATCAACGGAACCATCAACGGAACCATCAACGGAACCATCAACGGAACCATCAACGGAACCGTCAACGGAACCATCAACGGAACCATCAACGGAACCATCAACGGAACCATCAACGGAACCATCCACGGAACCATCAACGGAACCATCAACGGAACCATCAACGGAACCATCTCCTGATGCTGCGACATCAATAACGTTATCAGTTTTTCTTGGTTTCATTACAATATTAGTACAGTTTTTACAGTATTAACCAAATAACAAGGAATAACAGCAAGACGTGCTTTAACCAATTTAAATAAATCTACACATACAAAAACGTGTATATTTTTCGCTTTAATACGATAGGTTATTTACAATATAATGTATAAATTTAAGTTTCTAAGAATTAAAATAGTAAGTAATATGACAAAATTAATTAAATATTAATACATATATTAAATTGATACTTATTGTTGTGTTTTTTTAAATTAATATTATATTTTAAGTATGCATCCACTGCCAGGTCATACTTCTCCGCTTGAGGTACATAAGACGTTAAAAATAATGGTCAACTATGTGACTTGATGATTGTAAATTAGTTCATCTAATTTTGAGTAGATGATTAGATGAAGTTTGAAAGCTAAATTTCAACAATATATCATCATCATATAGAAAACTACCCCAATTGATAGTTAACAAACAACCGTCATTGTTTACAATCCAGTACTTTTACTATAATTGCAATTTCTTACCAATGGTCTTGCCACTGGTACTAGATTTCTTAATGATGGTTATTCGTCAGGTTGTTTTTGAACAACCCTAGGTCTTCTCTTACCCTCAGGATTTCAGAAAAGTATTACTCTCGCTATTTCACCAACTAGTCTGTCTTCAGTTGAACATCATGTTCATCGCCTTCAGATCATTCAATCATAACAGTTTTTTGTTCGGTATTGCATTTGACCAAAAAATTTTAGTTATACTCTTAAGGCTTTAATAGACTAAAACTTAAATTTGTAACACTATTGCATGCCACTTTTTAAGTTTCGCGGCATGCAATAGTACCGATAGACTATTAGTATAAAAGATTCGCAGCTTCAGATATACCAAACAAATCGAACGTTTGCCGAAACATGTGTATGCGGAAATTTGCCTATCTTTCAGTACCATCATCAATTGTTAGTTCTCTATCTCATCTATTTTCTCGAATATGATTATGTTTAGGACATAAATGGGAAAATTTCCATAAGTTTTGTCATTCTAATTTTCCCTCATATCTAATTTAGTTAGTAATAGCATAAAAATGGCGTCAGCGAATTAGAGATCTTCAAAACGATCAGTTACACCATACATGATACCATGTTTTCCAGTATTTACCTTTATCAGTACCCAGTCAGTAATATTATACATTTCTGTTACACATCTTAACGTGCAAAATTGTCAAGATGCTGATAAATAATGTTGATCACAATCCGAGCACTTGAGGCGCTGTGCTAATAGAAATTATAGACTAAGGTTAAATGCAATCCTCAGTATCAATTAGGCATTACATATCCTTCAACGAAGTCGTTCATTACCTCCGTTGTACTATTATATTCGAACTTTTTTTTTTTTAGCTATTGCTGTTTGGCATTCTTCTACGAGACCGCTGTTGCGCTGATTATTCCATCATTCAGTTTCTGATCTCCATCTCGAATATGCAATTATTGGATCTTGGATAATGTTCTTAAACATCGGCGAACATTAATATATTAAAACTTGAGCACTTCATTTTGATCTAGTCTAATCTTTATTTTTATTTAATCTCCATAATGAAAAATATCTGTCCAATATCAATGTTGTGTCTAGTAATTTGTATAATAACAAAACCGCATTTAGTCACATTTACTTTCATATGTTGTTTCACTACACATAATTTTCATTAAAATAGATTAACGACTGATTGACTGATAAATTTAGAGCTGACTAGATTATATGTAATCAAAAATTCTAAAAATATGTCAATGCTTGTCAATGTTTTGATAATAGATTCGATTTAGAAAGTCACCAATGTGTTACTATGATGTGCATGATATCCAACAGAGTAATTGTATTTAATCCAAATAAAACCTATAATCCAATAAAATTGTAAATATTATTAAGGAGTTAGTTACAAAATTTAGCGGATTTATTTTAAATATTTATCTTAGAAAATTCTCAACAATCTTTTCAATTACAAATTTCTATTAATTTTATACTATCCTTTGTTTCTAATTATCAGGTATTTATAAGTGAACTAACAGAGAATTTATTCGAATATACTGGTATTGAAGATATTCAAGATGAACTACATTTTCGAAAATATTTAAGAACAATTGCAATTAATTTATCGTGTACTTTTGGATCACAAAATTGTAAAAGTCTAACTAACCAGAGACTAGTGGCTCTTATCCAAAACGAAGATGAAATTCACCAAAATTTGAAAAATGTATTGTATTGTGCTGGATTAAGGAATGCAAATATTAATGAATTTGGACTATTATATATCAGAATGATTACTTCCACGGATTTATTAGACAGATCTATATTAGCATCATCATTGGGATGTGCAACTGCTTATATAGACTTAACTATCTATATTTCCTTAGCACCTGAAATTGATCTTGATGGAAATATTACTTTATCAGATCGACGATTATTGATTGAAGGTGTATACAAAAATAGTGCCACAGGGTTGTCAATGGTTATAGATTTATTGCTTAAAAATAGTGATGAAGCTTATAGAGTTTATACTGCTGAAAATATAGCGATTTTGATTTCTGGACTATCTGAATACGTTGCTAGTGATGACGATATTATAAACGTTTGTTAAATATTGGAAATTTATTTTATTGTCTATAATAAATGAGGTTTTTATTTCTTACTCGTATAGTTTATACAACTTTTGGAATTAGTTAGGCTAAACGATTTTGTTTCCATTGATGTTATTGAAAAAGCACAGTCCCAATTAGATGCAACTAGAAATTGGCTTGATACTCATATTGAATTTATTGATTTATGGATTCAAGAAAACTTATTAGATGAGACAACAACTACCGACGTAACTACCCCAGACACAACAACAACAACTGCTGCTGAGGAACCAACAACACCAGCTATTGCGACAAGTAGCACTTTATCTATTTTTGTTTTAGTTGTTACGTTGATTGTTCAAATATATAAGATGATTTGATATTAGTATATTATAAATAAAGATTACTTATTAAAATTAAAATAATTGTTATTAAAAGAATTACTCAAACTCTCCGATAACTTACTATACTAATTCATAATCATATCATCCTTCAGTCTGCACTGAAATATACATCGCCCGCCATTATCAACGATTTCTACTCATCACATCTCACTCATCTTAACCTTTTCATTAACCATTTTCAGTCACAATAAGGTGGTTTCCACTGGGATATCATTGACTGGTGGACGTCTACGTATTCGAAAGACTCTACAAATTGGTGAAATGAATGTTAATATGCATGACCTTTTATTTGGGACCTTCCAATTCTTGCATTCATGCATAATAACAATTTGATTTTAAACATCGAAATTTTAAATTGAAAATTCAATATCTTTTTATCTTTTGTCATTGCAAATGTGCATAACATTAGACACCATTGTTCACATCGTAATGAAGAACAACACTCATATATATTATGTCAAACTATATGCACAATAATTATGATTATCAGCAGCGATTTGGGTTTGTGAAGTTGTACACCAGAATTTACAGTAACGGACATAAAAAAAATAATAATGAGGCCAATGCCAATCAAGTTAAGATAAGACTATAATAGTGTAGAAATTTCGACAGTAGTATTGAAACAGATATTCTAGAGGAATATTTTATATTCGACAGATCACTAGAATTCTTCAACATTATTATAGTTCTACATAGTTTACAGGTATCGTAATTAATTAATGTAGAATCTGTTATGGTTATGCGAGATTCTAAGGGATTTGCGTTTATACGGCACTTGCTTCTTATGTACAGATCATGAATCCATATTCTGGTATATGTAACATTTATATATGTCATATATAGTTATATATAGTCCTCGTTTTCTCAAACAATTTCTTATTTAATTTCAAAGTAATATATTCCATAAGCTTTACAGTCGTTGATTCCATTTTAATCATATGCTTGTATATTCAGTGATTTCTTCTATATTCTCGACACTAGCCAACAATTCTATCTAGTTTGTTGTTGAGTTGTTTTTTTCCACCAGTGATACATCGTGGAGGTAAAGATTAATTGAATAACGTCAATGACAGTCGATGACTCCATTCGTTACCTTTACACACATGTATACTAGAAATAAAATTTAAAGTTCGAAACTGTTGTAGAACTTTTTTATCAGCGTATCAACATAGGAAGAAATTTTGCAGCAATTTTAGATATATGCCACTTATCGCATCTGGAAAATTTCAAGCTTATAAATATTCTAGTATTTTTCTGTATACAAAGAATACAAAAAAAAAAATGAATCTTCCTAGAACAATGTTTTTAAAGTCTATTGGAAATGCTGATAGATATCACCTATTAACCACCTATCAGCCAGTATGTTCCCACAGGCGACAAAAAATTATAAATATTATAAATAAAATTAGTTAATATTATTTACTAGTTCGGTGCTATTTGGAAGGGGATGGAGTGAAGTGAATATTATTGAAAATAAATAATTTAATGCACTTATCATTACAGAGATCATTAGGTGGAGACATACTTGTGAGAAACTCAATCTTGACAAAGTAGAAGGAGGAAATTTAAGGTCATCATTTTCATTAACCTATACAAATTCGATTTTACATGCAATCCTGAATAAATAATAAGACAATAGAGAGGATGAAAAATGAGACAAGATTCAACAGTTTACATTATACTGCTTTGCTACAGATTCAAATATTAAATTAGCAGTGCAAACAAATGTTTCTAAAATGAAGAAAATCGTTGAAAATCAGCAGGAACTCAAATTTATTCGGATTTAATAATTGAAATCAATATAAAGTTCAGAGACGAAATTCAATATGAAGTGTAGACGTAGATCTTACACAAAATCAAGCAATATATTTATCAAGCATTTGTTTTGGCATATAATAATTTAAAAATATTGTTGCATAATCGATCCATCATGAATCATTGTTTATGAACAACAAATAGCGTTCACATATGTGTATGTAATATTTTTAAGTTTCTAACATTTCTTTTAAACCAAAAGATTACATAATTCAATATAGCCATTGTTGATTGTCACTTATCTAATGAAATTTCTTGATTATATTTATTTATAAATTGATAATTTTACTTAAGTTTTCAATTATATATTAATGTTATTTAAGGATAATCAATTCGTTTATCTTAGAAATATTTCATAAACCTTTTCAATTAAATTGATTGTATAACATATTCGATTAAATTTAAAATTAGTTTTCAAAATTAGTATTAACTTGACTATTCGATCGATATAATGTATCGATCAATTATTCTTTTATTTGCATTTATTGCATTAACCATAGTAAATGCTAAATCACCATTGAAAGTCAAACGTGTAGAGGATATTGTGCTATTTGCTGACGAGGAGGAAATTTCCTATAGATTACCAAATGATACACGTCCAGAATCGTATGACATATCGCTACAAACATGGATACATGAAGGAAACTTTCAATTTAATGGCAATGTAAAAATTAGTTTCGTAGCACTAGAAGAAACAAGTGTTATTACATTGCATATGCGACAACTTGAAATTGACTCAATTTCATTGTCGACAATTGATCAAATTTCTATAATTCCAATAAATCCGTATTTATATGATAGTACAACTGAATTTTTGAGAGTACCAATATTAAATGGTAATTTAGTTATCAATAATACATATGTGTTGGAAATATCATTTAGTGGCATATTAAGAACAGATGAAGCTGGATTTTATCGATCATCATATGTAGACAATAATGGAACTACGATGTATATAAATAAATTAATGAGTTATTCATTGGTTTTTTACTGTAAATTTTATTGTAAAAAAATAATGTAAATTTATCCATAGATACTTAGCCACAACTCAATTTGAATCAACTGATGCACGTCATGGATTTCCATGTTATGATGAACCAGCTTTGAAAGCTAAATTCTCAATTCGTATAACTCATGATCCATCATTTACAGCCATTTCTAATATGCCAGAACAAAATAAAATATCCAAGTAATTAATTTGATATTCTAAATTTAGAATTTATTGATTAATTATATTTTTGTTTTTTTTTTGATTAATTTCTATTATTATAACTATATTCGATGCAGTGATGATGGAACAGTAACGACAATATTTGAAGAAACACCACTTACATCAACCTATTTAATTGCATATATTGTATCAGATTTTGCATATAAAATAAATGATAATGGTATTAATCAAATTCCACATAGAGTTTTTGCTCGTTCAAATGCAATTGAAGAAACTTATTTGACATTAGAAGCAGGTGTCAATATATTGGATACATTAATAGATTATTTACAAGTAAATTATTCGCTACCGAAAATGGATCAAGTTGCCATACCAGATTTTGCAGCTGGTGCAATGGAAAATTGGGGATTAGTCACTTATCGGTATGAACACAATTATAATTAATTAAAAGAACGTGAAAGCACATAAAATTTAAAAACTTAAAGGAAAAAATTAATCATTTTATTTATGTATAGCGAAAGTGCATTTTTCTTCGATGAAACTGTATCAACGTATGCAACAGAGCGTTCAATTATTGGAATAATTGCACATGAATTTGCACATCAATGGTTTGGAAATTTGGTTAGCCCAACATGGTGGACATACCTTTGGTTAAATGAAGGTTTTGCAACATTATATTCAGATTACATAACTGATGTGGTAAGTTTGATTAATTACTGTTCATTTAAGTAACACATATATGTGCCAGTTTAGCTAATTCTATATGTGAGGTGTTTTTTTTTTTTTGTTGAGGCAGAGACCTTTAAAATGAAATAAAATACAGAAAAATGTTTTTAATATTCATGAAATTGGCTTTACTTGACAGATAACTGATTGACATTTGTATTTGAGTATGATCTCCGGCATGTGACCACCGCGGCTGACGCCCACAAGTGACGAAGCACATTGGTTATATGGCTATGTCAATAATCAGAATTACCACATTTGAAGCGTTTAAATTTCACATGCAGTTTGATGCGCTTTTTGGTATGTTTTCAAAAGTGATGTAAAAATTAGATCTCCAGATTAAGTGATGTACGCGCAAACCGTGGCGGCCATATACCCGAAATTATATTCAAATATTAATCTGTCAAATAAAGCTAATTTCGTAGACGACATATTTTTAAATCTTTAAAACTAATTAAAAGCTGGATTTTTTTTTTTAATTTCTAAATATTTGGTTAATAGATATGTAAAAATTGGTGATCTATTGACATCAAATAAGTTACGTAAATCTGATCTAAAACTGGATAATCTGTTAATAACTAATATTATCAAAGCTAGCACAGCCATGTTAAATTGACATCAATTTTGGTTCGACGATTTTGTGTTAACAACTTGCAAAATTAACGTAAACTAAAGTTATTTTAAATAAGTTTTACCAGTTGGTAAATTTTTTTGTATATTCAACTGCACTTACGTAATATTAACCTTAATTTTACAAGAAATCTAATCGATTTATAATGATAGTTACCTGTTTCTGTTTAATCGATCTCAATTAATTTTATTACTATTATTTTAACATTTTAAAATTCAATATTTCTTTCACCGATAATTGTTGCATAAAATTTTAAAAACTGGTATTAGTTCACTGATAAATAGTAACTTGCTTTTAAATTCCTGCTAGTTACCTCTCAATTTAACAAATTTAATAGTAAGCTATCGTATCTTGAAGTTGTCTAAAAAATTGTCAATAGAACATTGGTTATTGATAGTAAATATACTTATAAATATCGAGGTTCCTAATAGATCATCCACATGGAAATATAGAAATTTGACCGTGTTTAAATTAATTCGATCCATTGATCTATTTCATCATTTCGGAATATTCGCTTCTAATTTTTCCATCACAGTTCCAAGATATTGAAACAGTTCTAAAGAGCTTATTTATATATTCCAAAAATTCGCTTAATCTAATTAATTTTTGAATACGCTGAAATATGCTAATAAATTATATGAAATATTTCTTACTAATAAATTGACGGAATTCATTGAAATCAAGGTTCCTCTTTTCAATATACAAATGGATTTCAGAAGGGATTACTCTACTTGTCGCGCTATCATAAATCATAGGTTTTCTTGCTATGATCATATCATCGATTTGCAACAGTAAATACATGTATGCCCTTACAATTAATTCACAATTGCTCTAATTTTAAAACAAGCTTGTAGACTCGATAAAAGAATTAAAATTATTTTTTACAAACAACTCATAAAATCAATAATGTCTTATGTATTCCTTTTCTGGTCTTCTATATCCATGAATCAAATGGAAAAAATTGGAATCCTCGAATGGTAAGTAAGTGGTACTATAAGACGCTCGTATATTTAGACAAGCAATAAAGTTCTTAGAAAAAATTAGAACATCAGAAAATCTCATCGTTCGTGCATGTGGAGATAGGCCAATTAGATCTGGTGTATCGGTAAACCATAGAATAAAATATCATATGAACGAAGCAGAACTATAATAACTCTGCCCTTTTGATTATATTTCACCAGCGTTTTGATGCTAATACAGGTTTGATTTACAACATCAAACAAAACCCTGACTGTGTTTATGAAAAACTACACCTAATATGATACTTTATTAACTATTGATTTCAACTGCATCACCTTATTAATAAATGTCGTGACTTTCAATGAGCTCACGAGAGCTCAGATCACCACTGTAAATCGCCACCGATAACCAAATTCCTTATAGGTGACCTACGTAAGCCTTATTCACCACTTTTATTTTATCTAAACTGTTAACTATCCCTTTTTCTAATCTGCTATCAAATTCATATTAAATTAGTCTTCACCTATCATCATTTATAAATATCGCTCATAACTTCCTAAATACTCATCAATCTTAAATTTAATCACTTTAAATTGAAATTAACATAAACTTCACTTTGCTACCATAAAGGCACTGGAACTCATTTTCTACTCTAACATTACTACTCCATAAATGACTTTATTCCACATATCGATATATCCGGGTCTTTGATGCGCTTCTGCCAATTTTTCTCTCTCAATTTACCATTTATCTTCCTATTTTACTCCTATAGTCATTAGACACTTGTTATTAGTAATCCTCAGTTTCTCACATGATGATGATATTTAATTGATTATATATTTAAATTACAGGCCTATCCAGGTAGAAATCAAATGGACATTTTTCTCGTCAATACACTACAAGGTGTCTTTGGATCTGATGCATTACAATCCACTCATCCAATGACACACTATATAGAAAGTCCTAGAGCAATTCAATCACATTTCAATAATATTGCATATGCCAAATGTAATTTGATAATCTTTTATTATGATTTTTATTTTAACAAAATTTAACTGATGTTAAATTTCTTTTTAAAAGCTGGATGCGTTTTAAGAATGATGTTAAATTCATTTTCTGATGCAAGTTTTAAGAAAGGATTAAACTATTATCTAAATGACAAGTATTTTATTTATAATTTCTATTTTAGATTTTTCTATTAAAATAAAAAATCATTTTTTGAATATAATTTCATTTTAAAATTTTAATAGAGGTTATAGTGATGCAACTCAAGAAGATCTTTTTGCAGCATTAGAACAAGCAGTTAAAGAAGATGCAACTCTTGCACCACATTTGAATGTACAAACAATTTTCTCATCATGGTCTACACAAAGTGGATTCCCTCTATTGTATGTAAATCGTAATTATGTTGATGGTTCAATTACATTAAGTCAAGAAAGATATTTAACATATCCAGCGGCAACATTATCTTCAGAAACATATTGGATTCCATTAACTTACACAAGTGGCAATAATGCTGATTTTTCCAATACAATAGCTCAAGATTGGTTGCCACAATATACAAGAGTTGCAACAATTAAACAAACATCAGAACGAACATGGACATCAAATGATTGGATTGTCTTCAATAAGCAACAAGCAGGATATTATCGGGTACAATATGATCGTAGAAATTGGAATTTAATTGCAAATGAATTATTAAATGGTAATTTCGAGAAAATTCATCGTCTAAGTCGATCACAGTTAATCGATGATTCATTTACATTTGCACGAGCCAATCGATTAAATTGGGAGGTGCCATTCAATAATATCAAATATTTAAAATATGATCGAGATTTTGCACCCTGGCAGTCAACTATCAATCATCTTGGTTATTTAAATCGTTTTATGCCTGGTGTCAATAATTATGAATTATATATGGTAAATTTTTTGTTGAAAAAACATTTTTAAACTAACTCAAGAAAATAATTTCGTTTTTTTTTTTTCTTCCTTCAGACATTTATTGCTGATCTTACGGAAAATTTATTTGATCATTTTGGTATTGAAAATATCGAAGATGAACCTTTTCTTAATAAATATACAAGAAATTTAGCTATACAATGGGCATGTTCATCAGGATCAGTGACATGTAGACAGAAAACAAATCAAAAATTAAAGGAAATGATCAGTGGAAATTCGGATATTCATCAAAATCTTAAATCTGCTTTATATTGTGCTGGTCTAAGAAATGCTGATGATAATGATTTCATTTATTTTTGGGATCGTATGATATCAAATGATAATGAAAGAAATCAAATACTATTTGGTATGGGCTGTATGTCAAACACAAATTTATTATCTATATATTTAAATCAATCGTTGGATGAATCAATCAATCAAGTTATTAGAACAGGAATATTTAATAGTGTTTATCAGAATAGTCAAGAAGGATTATTGATGGCTATACAATTCCTTAAACAACATTTTTCAGATTCAACAATCATTTTTGGATCAGTTAATATATTAGGCAGTACCATATCAGAATTATCATCAAGGGCATCGAATGACAATATTATGAATGAGGTAATGAATTTTAATTAATTAAAATTTTACTCATATTAACAAATGGATTTTTGTTTATAGGTTGATGACTTAATTTCGCATGCAAGTACAACATTGAGTCTACAAACGTACATAAATACGGCAAATATTCGACAATTTGAAAATATTCAATGGTTAAACGCTAATAGAGAAATTATTGATAACTGGTTACTTTTAAATATAATTGATGAATAATCTCGCATATATGAAACATAAAAATAAAGAAATGAATAAAATAATTATTGATAATGTAATTATTTAATTTAAATACCAATAGTTTTGTTGATGCCATTTGTTTCTGATTCCATTTGTTTCTGATTCATAGCCGATCAGGCTCAGTAAATATAGATTAGTTTCATGTTGATCAATCCAACAAACGACTCTTTAAAAAAACTGTCCGGACGGGATATATTGCTTCGACGTCCATGGATGGTAGCACGTATTTTATAAATTTTATTCTCAATGAAAATTTGCACATTATTTGTGAATCTAAATTATATCGCAAAGCATAAATATTTGAAATATTTAATTGTAACAGTAGTTGGAATGCATGAAAGAACGTTAAATCAAAAAATAAATCCTTTACGTATTATAAAAAAAAAAATAGATAAATATATTCCAGCTGTTTTAAGGCAAAACGAAAAAATTTAATCAATTCATAATGCTCTAAGTTCATGATTCTGGTGGTTTTCCAATTATTAAATCAATCGGTAATGCTGGTGTCTATTTCAGCTTCATGAATAGCTGTACCATAACTTAGTCATCATGATTTTTGACCATTTTGTAAAACAATCGGATACAACAATAACATGCTTATTACCTCGTGCTGTTCCTGATAATGGTTCAAGAAAATTAATTGCTGGGTCCATTTCTGAAAGCCCACATATCAAAATTTTGTTAATATCGATGTCTATATGGTATCCAGATCAATAAAATCTGTTTTAACGCAAGTAATCAAGGTATAACTTGAAGGATGACCATCCGATGCATCAATTCTTCTGCATTCAAATCCTTCAATTACTTCTAATGGATTCAATTGTCCATAATAGATTTTAACAGTGGGACATAAATGTTAAATATCACTCCATGTTGGTCGATTTCCTTGATCAAGCCACTAAAGCAAATATTTTAATTCAGGGTCTTCTCTTTGTAACTTCTTTAGTTCTATTGATAAAAATTTTGTCACATCATCTGGTACCTGTTGAACATTTCCAATAGTTGTTCTAACATTCATAATATCTGTTTTATCCGCTGATAATGTATTTAATTCTTTGTCATCATGTCTCTTGCAATGTTTACAATCTGTACTTAAATATGGTCTTCTGGTTAAGGAGTCTGCATTACAATGACTTGCAATTTTTTTCAGTAACTAGCGTAATGACAAAATGGACTGTCAAGAATTTTTCGACCATGTAAGTAGGCATAAAAAAATTCATGCTTTTCTTCACCATTCTGGACTTGAGATAGTACATCACCAAGACCATATTGACTGGCATCTGTATCGATGATAAATGTTCCATTATCTTTTGAATATGAAAGTACTGCGGTGGTTAATACAATTTTTAATTCTTGAAATGCATGTTGACATGCACTAGTTCACTCAAATCTTGCCTTTTCTTTTATCAACTGTTATAAGAGATTTACCTTTGACGCAAAATCTTTGACGTAGCGTCTATAATATGTGCATAGTTCCAGCAAATTTCACATCTGTTGTTTATTTTCAGATCATATTTTGACACATTTTATTTTATCAGGATCGATATCAACTCCATACGTTGATGCAATTGCATTCATTAATCTTTCGAATGTAGCTGGTGCATTCAATAATTCAAAAGACAATGCTTTAAATTGCTATAAGTGTTGTAAACTGTTGTAAATGTCGTTTTCTATTTATTTTCATCAGCCATTTCCTCCTGCCAATGTCCACTTTGCAGATCAAGCGTTAAAACCATGTTGAACCAGACACTGTGTCGAGAGTCCTTTTTAGTTACATCGTTCAGAAATCTGTTGTCGATTTAGAATCTGATTGATCCATCTTTTTTGCGAACAAGTACTACTGGTGCTATGGACTATGTGATGGTTTTAATTACATTACTACTCTGCTGAGTTTTTAAAAAATATATCCTGTTATTTGATCAGGAACTTTCTAACCGCTTTTAATTCTAATTCTTTTAAATGATCTGGTATACAGTTAATAAGTTGTTGCACTGAACATTATTATTTAATTCTGATACACTTATTTCTTCAAAACTGCCGATCACTGTATCTGATAATAATGAAATTGGTGTTTCTGTTAAGTTAGCAATTCTGAAAATCAATGTTTTAGCTATTGTGTCGGGTAAATTAACTTCTGGATGATATTCGATAATTCTGATTTTTGTTGCTTGTTCAAGTTGTGTGACTGGAACAATACATTCACTGGAAGCTAGAATTCTAAGTTTGTTTGTTAGTCTTGCCCATTTAGTGGTTGTATTTATATCATTGTTTAATATATTTGTCATTTATTGACAAAGTTTGTCGATTGAAATCCAATGCACACCCATGTTTTCGTAGAAAGTGGAGATCTAATATGAAATCTTCTGTGATGTCATCGAAGAAACAATTTTCAATGTGCATTCGCGTTCACCGAATATAGGACATTTCTTTCCGGCGACTGTTGTCAATTCTAATATTGACATACATGACTTCATTTCTATTTTTGCAAACGTTTCTTTGTTGATATCTAATCTCCCATT
Source organism: Penthetria funebris (assembly GCA_027564355.1). NCBI lineage: Eukaryota > Metazoa > Arthropoda > Insecta > Diptera > Pleciidae > Penthetria > Penthetria funebris. Next base: position 19,725 of record JANSTX010027765.1, on the reverse strand, counting down.
CAAACCCTAAATGTTCTGAGAGTTAGAAAATTATGGATTATTTTTATTTAGTGATTATTAAATCCGTGTTCAAGACTGTATCATATACAATGCTTAATTCACGATCATTGATTAACGTAATGATTTATTTAACATACGAGTACTACTGAAAGTATGTCTTGTTGCATATTCCCTTCTGAAGCTCATTTGTGAAACAGGAAGAATTTTGATACAGCCGAAATAAGTGAGATTGAACGTTAGTTGACTATCGGAAATTAATTATTAAATTTGCATGATTAAATAACAGTTCGGTATTCCTATATAAATATTTATTTTACCATACTGAACCTAGAATATAAAATTTACATGATTTATTTGTTCACAAATATTGACATGAACTCTAGCACCTGTCCAATTTGAAGAACTTAAGTAATTTAAAAATATGGGAACATTAATAAAAGTGGCCATTTTTAGGAAGCAGATCATCAAATTCTGTAAACCATGATCAAAACTTTGGTCGTCCAAAACTTATAAGAGATAGTATTTTAATGAGATAAACCAATAATCTTACAGTTTAATTTGAATAATATTTCTGGTATTTTATTGCCAGATTATATTCTGTCAGTATGGTAATAGCCGAAGTACACTTGGTACCTGGAAGGGAGAAATTTTTTAAAATCATACAATAGATTTGATTTATTTGAAATATTTTTATGATTCATCATCAATCAACTATTATTTCGTTTTGCACACTGCAAAAAGGTGCATAGGACAGAACGACAGAACTACTTGAATTAGTTAACGTTCCCAATGTGAATGCAATATCAGTGTTTCATCTAAACAAAAATATATAATAAATTATTGTTGAACAGTATGGACTCAATTATTGTCATCTGAGTTAATATCTTAATATAAGTCAGTAAGATAGTTCATAAATTTCAGGGTACTAAATTGGATTGGATGCTTGATATTGAGACCATATGTTACATTCAAATATTGGCATATTTTCTAATCGAGTTTCAAGTGGCATTACTTAGATTTGAAATGAAAAATTTGTTCAGCAATTAAGATGCTAATAGACCACTCCATTTACCGTAATGTAAATACTATACAATATTTCAATGATTGATATTAAAATTTTAATTTCTTAAGTAATGGTTGACACCAATTTGACAGTTTATTGTCCTAATAACAATAAATATATTAATAGAGACTATTTGGATTCTAATAGCTAATCAATAATCTTTTAAAAAATGCTATTTATTACTTACACAAGTACTTGTTGTACATCAATTTAAAGGCTTAAAGCAATTGATACTATACATTATTATCATTATTTGATTGCGATAACTGACCAGTCATTTGATCATATAAAATAGTTGCACAATTGATTAATTTAAGTTATAATTTCACTTTATTAATTGCTAATCAATAAATAAATAATCTAATAACTTTTAAGTAGCTATCATACAATTTATCATCATAAATTCAATTATACAATTTAGTAAATCAATGGATGTTGAAATTATTAAGTCATTTATGTAATATATTTAATTTCAATTATTATAATAAAATGGATCAAATATTGTTTTCTGTTTTATTATTATTTATTAATATTGGTTATTTTGTGTCTGGACAACTTCCATTAAATATACGATCAGTTGAAGAAACTATCATACCATATGCGGAAGATGATCTTGTTTACCGATTACCAAATAATACAATCCCAGAAGCTTATACAATATCAGTACGAACATGGGTAGATGAAAGTAATTTTACGTTTATTGGGAATGTTCAGATTTTGATATCAATTATCGAACCAACATCTTTGATAACAATACATCATAGACAATTATTGATTAATGACATAAAATTAACAAATACTAATGGATTAGCAGACATTCCGCTTGGTCAATGGTATTATCAGGAACAAACTGAGCAATTGAATATTCCAATTTTAGATTCCATTTTATTGTCAGATGAAAAATATCTATTAGATGTAAGTTATTCGGGAACGCTAAGAGAACAAGTTGGTTTTTATAGAGCTTCATATATTAACAGTGACGGTGAATTAATGTAAGATGAATATAATTTTTGTTCATTATTGAAAAACAAAAAAAAAAAAAAATTGATAAAATATGAATTCAAATCTATAGTTACTTAGCATCGACAAAATTTGAACCAACTGATGCACGACATGCATTTCCATGTTATGATGAACCAGCATTAAAAGCTCAGTTCACCATTAGTATTACTCATGGTTCCTCATATACGGCCATTTCAAATATGCCACAAATAACCAGAATGGCAAAGTAAACCGAAAATAGTTACAATTTTCAAATGTCAATTTCTTTTATATTAACATATAAATTCTTATACAAAAATATAGTGAAGATGGAAGTGTTACAACTGCATTTGAAGAAACACCACCAACATCAACTTATCTTGTTGCATATCATGTATCCGATTTTCATTATCTTAGTAATGAAGACAATTCACCAAGTATACCACAACGTGTATTTGCACGATCAACAGCAATTAATGAATCACAGTTAGCATTAGATGCAGGAATTCAGATATTAGATGCATTTATAGATTATTTACAAGTTAATTATTCCTTACCGAAGATGGATCAAGTGGCTGTACCAAATTTTGTGTCTGGTGCAATGGAAAATTGGGGAATGGTAACATATAGGTAAATATAATCATGATGGCTATAAAATTTGAAATTAAAAAAGAAAAAAATTAATTAGATATAATGTTAAATAGTATAATTTTAAGGTATGAGCTTTATTTCCATAATTTGTATGAAGATCAGCTGTGAGTTTCATGTAAACGTTGATAGGACGATACTCTATAAAGCGCCAATACTACGTGGAGCGAGCATAGAATGTCAACGAAGAAGTAACATGTCTACATTTTGTACCATTTCCTCTAACAGATAGTATTTGTGATAATCACGAATATTCTATATAATGTAAAAAAACGAGCTTACTTATCAGTATATTACCATTGTGTATCTGGTGCATTTCTTCATCATGCCAAAAATTAGCAAGAAAAAATTGCCAATGACGTAATTATTGTTGACGAGAATGAAAAACATTTTCGTTAAATATATTCATGATTAGACAATGATTTGAACAATTCGGTCGAGTATAGTGGTAAAAAGCTTCCTAGTTTATTGATCATCTTCTACTGCTTCTTTCGTTAGGTCATAGATCTCAGTGTTTCTAACAATTTATAGTGTTGAGATGCAACTTCCACGTCATATCTTCGGATGCCTTCCTATAAGTCGTACTTTACCCGTATGTTGTTTCATTCATTGCAATATTTGCGACTCTAATATATGGCATTCTTTCAACATGGTCTCTCCAATAACGTCTTCTGGATCTAGTTCATATTACTATGTCTTGAATTAAACAAATAAATTTTTCAAATAGTCCTAATTTCATCGCCAATAACTTTAGTGAAGAGTTTCTGAACATCACTAAATAAAGTAATACCACCATAGTTTCTAGGATCAGTTTTACTGCCTTTCTTTAATAAAGGTATTGTTACACTAGTTCTCCAAACTGCGTGTATCGATTTACGTTCAAGCAATTTATTGAACAATTTTTCAATATCAGCAATTAAGTTGTCTATCACCACATTTCAGACGTATAGTCAATATCTTTTTAAAATATATGCTAAAACCTTAGGTTTTAGTAGTTTTGCTATTATTCTGATCCTTCAGTGAGTCAGTATATGGTCCGTACCAACATTACCAGAAGAATGAGCTCTTACATCCAATATGTGTGAGTGATGGAAACCTCTGTTTATTATAATGTAGTCAACGGTTTACTGTTGACCTCTAGTGTTATGCCATGTGTATTTATGTTGACCTTTATATAAGAAAAATATATTCGGGTATTCGAAGTTCATTGTTAGCACAAAGGGATATCATTTCATCTCCATTTCCATTTCGTGATTACCCGATAAATTTATTCAATACCGAATTTTCCACGCTAGCATTCACATCACCCTTTAAAACTATTTTGTCGTTAGATGACTAAGTGGCAGTGGCGGATCCGACTAATCTTTCGAAGGATCCCAAATAGCACATAGATGCCGTTTTGATACCCGATTGTTTCTCACAGATATGCACATTAAATCCAACTCGTGGCGTTTAGGAAAGCCACCAGATCTTTGGCCTTATAGTATCAATATCCGATAGAATAGGTAGTATATGCCTACCCAGCAGCTTATATTTCTGCTGAGAAAGTGCTGGGCATTTGCATAGAAGGTGTTCTGGTAGTTTCCCTTTCATCTATAAAGAATTGAAAGGTATACCCAATCTTGATGCGTGGTCCCTACCGGCCAATGTCCCGTGAGCACTGCCACGGACCTGTGCACATCTCGACGTGATAATCGTAGGAATTTTTTCCGATTTACTCCAAACTCGGGCCAAGTAATCCTAGATAATCTGCATGTAGGTAGACCTTTCCACCTAGCACTGGCCAGACTAATATACTATAAACCAGTTTGGTTGTTTAGTTCGCTGAGAGGCAAGTTTCTGCTCCGTCAGTGATATATCAAGACACGAGTCCTGCCAGACCAGTTCGTCGGCGCTCTCATTACCTGCAATGTCCCTGTGGCTAGGATCCTACAATAGTGTAGTTTCGGTCGGGTTACTTGCCTCCAACAATCCGAGGAAGTGCTTCTCGACCAGTTTTGATTTGCAGACCGACGATGTTAGCGACATAATGGTGGCCATACGTATTTATATCATCATACCATTCTATATTACTCCAAGATACTTAGTCCTCTGCGAGAGTACTAGAGTTCTACCCCCCGTCTTTGGGAGCCTAAAACTTGGAATTTTTATTTTCTTGGTAAAGAGTATTAACTGTGTCTTCCCAGGGTTGACGTTGAGTCCACATTCCCGGGACCGTCGAAGTGCACATGCCCGGGGCCAGAATCACTAGATCGTCAGCGTACGCTACCGCTCTAATGCCAGCTCTTTCCAACTTTAGGATATCATCCATAACTAGAAGCCAGAGAAGAGGGGAAAGGACACCCTCTGTGGGGTGCCCCTATGTGCATTTCTATGATGCAATAGCCTCCAAGTTCGGCTTGCAATATTCTTGTTGTTAACATGGATGCTATCCAGCTCCTAATCTTTAGCTCTACCTTTACGTTGTTACACGCTCCCTCTATATCTATGAACGCGACTAGTGTATATTGCTTATATTTCAGGGCATGCTCCACTGTGTGCACTATATCGTGCAGTGCCGCCTTCGTGGATTTACCCCCACAATACGTGTGTTGAGACTTAGATATTGGAGTTCATTCCAGTAATCTCCGAATATTGTTATCAATAAGGCGTTCTATGGTTTTGAGAACAAAAGAACTTAAACTGATATGTCTAAAATCCTTTGTCATCTCATGGCCCGTTCTGCTCGCCTTCGGAATAAAAACTACCTTAACGCGTCTCCAGGCTAGTGGCACATGGTTCAGACCAACACATGCTCTAAAAAAAAAGTTCATCCATGGAATCGAAATCTCTTTAGTTTCCTGTAGCATTCCTGGAAAGATACCGCCTCCTGCCCCTGCGAATTTGTAGGGCGAGAAGCTACTTAAGGCCCTATTGATCCTCTCTGGCGTAAACATATCATTCTCCCAGTTATTGGAAGTACCCACTTCCTCTGTAACACCGTTCGTAGAATTTGTCTAACACTGGCCGCCTGCCCTGTTTCCTCGATGGAGTCACAGAAACTTTTCCAGTTTTCGCATTTGGCACCTTTAATGGCTTTCTTATATTCCCTTAGGGAGTCTTTATAAGGCTGCCTGAAATTTTGTCTGCTACAGATATTGAACAGTTCTCTGGTCATTTTTCTGAGATCAGAAAAGTTTTTATTCCATCAGGGTGGAACCGACTTCTTGCTTCGCTTGGTTGGACATACAACTAAATACGCTGTATTCATAGCTTCCCCAAATCTTTCAACTTCAACCTCTAACTTTGAAACAGAGTACATATCATCTTCGGTTGGAGGCTCTCCTACCACGTCCCTGATGATGTTACAAAATCTGTTCCAGTTTGTACTTTTGGGGTTTTTGTATACTCAACCTGGAACCCGATGTTAATGAGTATTCAACTATGATCCAAGAAAGATCTCTTGTTAGACACTCTCCACCGTTCAACCTTTAGGGAATTTTTGGGGTTATTAATCAGGGTTATGTCAATTATGTCTTCCCAACCTTCAAATGTATCCGAACTCGGAAAAAAGTAAAAGTTGGGACACTACCCCTGTTCCCTGTTACACACTTCTAAATTATTATATAATAAAAATTCAAAAAGTTCCTCACCTCTATTTGTTTCCGAACTCCCCCACAGGATATATCTGGCGTTAGCATCGCACCCCATTAGTGCTGTTTCTTTCCTGTCTGTTGTCCTGGAGATGAAGTCCGCAAACTCTGTCGGCGGTATGGGACTATCATGTCCCATGTACACTGAGCAGATGAAGAAGTCTTCACCATCCTTATAGCAGCTTAACTCTAGTTAGATCACTTGAGCTATAATTATAGCAAAGGAATGCATAAATGTGTAAAACTAACTCCTACTGCAAGTCATGATAAAATGAGCGGTATTAATTTTTAGTATAAATTCCGACTTTACGACATTTAAAACCATTTCCTTCTTCTACATATTGTAAACTAATATGAGTTATTTATATTGCCCCTCATGTTCATCAATCTGACATTTTAGCTACATACTCGCTATGTCATCATATTATCATTGGGTTCTGAATTTGAATGGTCACTGCAAGTCTCAGAGAAGCAACCCGTGGACGCACCCAGTGGTATTTAACTTTGTAAATGACATGCTGTCAGTGCATACCCATCTTCTAGTCTGCAAGTAACACGACATATGACATTTTAATTACGTTGGGTTAAGTCAACACTTTAATACTCCACAACGTTTGAAAATATATCTTATAATAGCTGACAATCCCATAATTTGAATGCTATCACATAATGATAAGAAGGATGAGCAACCACTTTGTATCATATATGCAAGTATTAAATGTTCTTTTATTGGTTACAGTTATTGATTGGACAAAATGAAAATATGTCCGATTTTCTATATCGACTACTGTTCTATATTTTAAATAATTTAAAATTTTCATTTATTTATATTCTTTAATTTCAAAGAGAAACCTCATTTTTCTGGGATCCCAATGTACATACTTATACAACTGAAGCTGGTATTATTAGTGTAATTGCACATGAATTTGCACATCAATGGTTTGGTGATCTAGTAGCGCCAAAATGGTGGACGTATTTATGGTTAAATGAAGGATTCGCAACACTTTTTGCTAGTTACGCAACAGATTTGGTTTGAGAATTAAAAAAAAAAATATGATTTTTCTTTTTTTTAATTAATAATCAATAATATCAGGTTTATTCTGACTGGAATCGAATGGAGTTTTTTGTTGTTAATACATTACAAACTGTCTTTACTTCAGATGCATCAAGCTCAACACGTCAAATGTCTTATTACATTGAAACACCAGCCGCAATCAGTGCAATTTTTGATAACATTAATTATAATAAAGGTATGTTATATTGAAAAAATAAAAATTTCAAAACAATTTACTAATAAAATATTACAATATGATTTTAAATATTGTTACAAATACATTAAGCCGGATGTGTTCTAAGGATGTTTATGAATGCATTTTCTGATACAACATTTAGAAAGGGATTAACATATTATCTTAATGAAAGGTTGTTATTTTCTAAAATTTTTATTTATTGTAAAATAATATTTAATTGAAATTATAGGGCTTATGCTGATGCATCGGAAGAAGATCTCTTTGAAGGATTAGAACGTGCGGTTAAGGAAGATGGAACACTTCCTTCACACCTGAATGTTGCATCAATTTTCTCATCATGGACTCAACAAAGTGGTTTTCCTGTTTTATACGCTAATCGTAATTATGTTGATGGTTCAATAACAATTGCCCAAGAAAGATATTTAACATACCCAACTGGAACAGTATCGCAGCAAACAACATATTGGATTCCAATAAATTTTGCAACAGCCAATAATCCTGATTTTTCTAATACAATTGCCAATGAATGGTTACCACAAAATAAAAAACTTTCGACCATTTATCAAACAATTGACAATAGGTGGACATCAAATGATTGGATTGTTTTCAATAAACAACAAGCAGGTTATTATCGGGTGCAATATGATCGTAGAAATTGGAATTTAATTGCAAATGAATTACTAAATGGTGATTTTGACTTAATTCACCGTCTAAGTCGTTCACAATTAATTGACGATTCATTTTCATTTGCACGAACATCTCGATTAAGTTGGGAAGTTCCATTTAATTTAATACAATATTTAAAGTACGATACCGAATACGCTCCATGGGCATCGACCATAAATCATATAAATTATTTAAATCGATTTTTACCAGGATTGAATAATTATCAAATATTTAAGGTAAATTAAAAACAAACTAGTTTGAAATTAAAACACGCTATCAATAGCATATTGTAATGATTTCCACAAGTATTGGCGCAATACTTCTGGCAGCAAGATGTTAGACTTTGGTTTAAGACCTAGAATTATTCTGCAATTTTTTTTTATACAATTAGTGGACTTATGTTATTAACTTGGTATTCATTATGTGTACTTAATTATAAGTATCTGCAATTGTCGAAACATGCATTACCGAATGACCGTCATATAATTATATTTTAATTGTTAACTGCAACATAGTACAAAGACATTATATTTTGTGCATATTGCACAGTGTCTAACATCAGTTTGAAATAAGAAAATTTATTCGATCACAATAATTCTAAATTATTTCACTTTGCTAGATCACTTTGGTCATGTCACTAGAATTGGACGGCTTGCTTGTAACTGTAGACGGACATGGACTGTATGGGATAGGACCAACCAGAAACCTGAATTGAATTAAAGCTTTTGCTATCAGAAACATATTTTTATACCAAAACATCAATTCAGCTGACGAGCTGACGAAACAATCAAAAATGTATAAATTCGTTATGAGATTCGATTAAAGGACAATGGAGTAAAGATTATATCCTCTGGTGAAACATTTTTGCTATCTGGAGAAATTATAGTAGTGAAGGTGGTTTATTTCTAAGTGTTACCCTAAGTCGTTTAGGCAAAGCGAATGGAATTTTCATAACGGAAAATCGCTGGCATATTCAAGAGTTCAGAAATGGGTAACGCTTTTGCAGCTACGAAGCAGGCGACACCTGATGATAAGTAGGTTTTCTGCAGTCAATTGTCGCACTGTCTTATTAGCATTGAGTGATTTTATTTGTTATGTGAACATTAAGTGTGATAGTATATTATGCGTATACAATGAGAGTGTAATATAAGCAATAATGGATAAATTGAGTGACGGAATATTATATGATTATATATAGCTTAAATGGTATATGAGTAGATGGTTCAAATGTGTATAAATATTTAATATAAATATTATGTTAGTTTATAATTTAAAAAAAATTCTAATACAAAATTATTACCTTACAGAACTTTTTCCAAAGCATTATTGAACGATTATTTGATTTTATTGGTATCGAAGATAATGAAATTGAACCAAAATTAAATAAATATCTTCGAACAATTGTCATAAATTGGGCTTGTTCAGTAGGATCAATAAAATGTTTGGAGACAACAAATGCTCGTTTAAGAAATATTATTAATGATGATATTGAAATACATCAAAATGTTAAAAGCGTATTATATTGTGCTGGACTTAGAAATGCTGATCAAAATGATTTTGATTATTTTTTTAATCGAATGTTGATTAATTCTAATGAACAAAGTCAATTGTTAAGTGCCATTGGTTGTATGTCCAATCAAGATTTATTAACAGATTATTTACGTCGTTCAGTAAATGTCACTTATTCACAATCAATTCGAACTGGAATTTTTAATAGTGTTTATCAAAATAGTCAGGAAGGACTACTATTAGCAACACAATTTCTAATTGATAATTTTGCAGAAAATTCAATAATATTTAATACAAATAACAATTTGGGAAATGCTTTAACTGGAATATCTCAACGTGCTTCTAATAATGATGTGATTTTAAAGGTGATTTTCATTACATTTTAAAATTATTAAAAAATTAATTTTATGCACAAAAAATGTTTATAATATCATAGGTTGAAGAATTATTACAAATTTCTGGATCTGTTCAGCAACTATCTTCATACAGAAACACTGCAAATAATAATATTTTCGAAAATATTCAATGGCTTACGTTAAATGCAGAGATCATTGATAATTGGTTATTAAAGTTGTAAAATTAAATAGTTCATGAATTATGTAATAATTGGAATATTAAAACTGTCTAAATAGAATTTCTTTAATATTTAAAATTTACAGCGTGATTAACTGTTGGATATTACATTGTAGTGTAGTGATTAAAATCACGGTGTCATCGTACGTATCACGAAAACTGTTTAAAATAGTGTTAATAACATGAAATGGATAATCGATTACTCTAAAGTCACGTTCTCAGTTTCCAGTAACATGACTTACCACGACTCTGATACCGTTTAGAAATATAGACATATGTAGGAATAATATATCAAATGATGAACAGATCGTATATCTCGAAAATAAAGTGTCACGACTTAAGTGATAAATTGTGGGAATTAGACGAGATTGGTATAGCTTAAAAAAATTTGTTGAGTAATAAGTTAAATTCCAATAGATACATTGCATTTGAGAAGCGTGGTGTTCTAACCATAAATCATCCTATCATAATTAGTATTACAACCTGGAAAAGTCTATACGTTTTGTGTAATATAGATTCAAATTGGTTGAAAATTATTTAATAAGGAGTAGGTATGTTACTTGAACTGGCGATACATTTCAAAAAGACATAAAACGTCATAAAATAGTTATCGGAGATTACACCTGAATACGATTACCACTTTTGGACTGAACAATGGCCATCGTTTATAGCCAAGTCGTACACTTATTATCTGATTTATTGATATTTATTATCCTATACTTAGTTAGTCTAACTGAAATTTTTAACAATTTGCTACTTAATATATCTAAAAATAAATGGACTATCCTAATATTGACGTCGTAAATAATAATTAATATTTTTATTGTATAATATCATAAATAAATGGGAAATGTTTTGTCTTATTTATGAAAAACAATATCTGGCAGCACTCCAGAAGATGAAACATTCTGACAGGCAAGTCGCTCTTTCAAAGCTGATTGTAACTGAACATATTGTAAAGTTAAGTTTGCTAGACTATAAAATCATTTAATAATAAATATCAAAATTGATGTATGTGCCTTATCTGAAACGAATACTAAGTTCTTATATATATAGTGAACGATTTGGGTGTGATAGATTACTAACAGTATCTTTCCAATTTGATAATAATTTAATGCAAATAACCTGCACTTATGTGCCGGATGCAAACTAGTTATGGGAAGAAACTAAATCATTTCTATGATGAGTTGCAGACAAACAATTTCGTGACGTGAAACAAAAATTCAACTAAAAAGTATTAAACGAAAATGGAGAAACGATAATATAACAATACGTTTTTCTCATATAAAAATGAGCATAAATACAGTTTCCATTACATTAGAAGTCACCATTCAAGTATTGACGGTATTTAACAAACAGAAGTTTTCATCCGTCACAAATTTTGGATGTATTCTTCTGGTAATGCAGATACAGATTATATGCTGATTTCGTTGTGGAAGTTAATAGAAAATATTAAGACCGCAACATAACGGTTGTAAATGAAGTGAAGATTTTGGGAACAGAATAACCTGTAGAATACAGAGTATATAAATTCAATAAAAACAGAGCTAATGCCAAAATAACGTAAAGTAGAAAGGAATTGGAACCGTTTTAGTAAAGTTTTTGAACATGATTTGCATAGTGGACACATACAAATTTGGAAGCTTCCCAGAAATAGAAAGTAAATGAGTATACACAAAATTTATTAGTATCTACTGAGTTACTGCTTGGTTACGCATTTCCAACATTTATTTACCAACACTGACGAATTTTATTGAAACATAAGAGGCAACATTATCAACATGATTGAACAAGCAATTAAGTGTCTGAAATATGGTATGGATAAACTAATTGCTAAGATTGGTAAACTGTGCAATAAATTACTTGAGCATAATGAGGCAGCCACAGATTGGATAACTAGTGCCACAATACTTATACTAAAGAATAAGCAGTAAAACTGATCCGGAAAACTATCGTAGTATCACTTTATTAAGTGCTGATTCGAAACTTTTCACTAAAATTATTGGCAATGTAATTAAGAATTTTTGAATTGAATTGAATTGAACTGATTAGTATCATTTGTTATTCGGATAATACTATTCTGATTACAGATTTGCTATATCTATTACTGCCATTTATTTCTACCAAGAAAACAAAATCGGTTATTATTGCTAAAGAATCAATAAGATGCAAACTATTTATAGATATCATTCCAATTGAGGAAGTTATGAGCTTCGGTTACTGGGTTGCAGAAATAAGCACCTATTGAGATGTTACTGGCAGATGTTCGCTGTCAGTACCATCAATATCTGGATGCCATTGTGACGTCACATGTAGAAACGAGTTCATGTTAGTAGAAAGTAAAGTACGAATTTATAGAAAATGCGTAAGACCCATTTCAACATATGCGGTGAAACCTGCAGTGATACATCCAAGACATCAAGACTTAGTAAGGTGGACAAGAACTGAAAGGTGTTATTGAAGAGTCCATGTTTCAAGAATTAAAGAATGTCAGGCGTAGAAGACAATCGCATCTCTACACTAAATTGTTACAAAAACACAGATCTATGACCTAACGAATGAAGATGAAGAAGAAGAAGAAGAAGATATCTAGCAAGTGGTGGCCATTTTCTGTTTCGTATATTCGTTATCTTTCTAATAAACATTCGCAAAATTTCAGTTGATATGGCTTCAATTTGGAATGTTATTTTCGAATTAAGAATCATTCTTTGCGTACACTATTTCTGAAAATATTCCCAAAGTACACAGCGACGTGCGATAAAATTAGGTAGACGCGGATGTTAGTTTAAAACGCAATAATGTGTAACCATAGAATTTAAAAGTTTCATCATATTTCTAATAAAATGATTGATAAAAAATTATGTTAACGGATTCATGATACTTATAAATAAGTTTTTAATTTAAAATTGAAATATTATACTGAAATTCAGTTGTCATTGTCTAATATTAGTGTTTATGACACAAATAAATCAATCAAATGAAAAACAAGTATCACTTCAGATGTATTTCGATATAGTACAAACAAACAACCAGATATAAATAACAGTCAGATAACATATTTAATATTCCCAAATAATGAATTAAATTTGGGATAAACATTAACTTATAATGACACATAACACCTGATTTCGAAATTATTTATAAACATTTTATAAATTGCACTCGACTGCACTAAGCTATCTGTTCATGTGCTCATTTCTATACAGAAACTTATAGAACATATGACCAAATGGATTCGGATTTTACCGGTATGCATGATATGACAATAAAATCAGTTTTATGTCCCGAGAATATGTTCTCTGAATAATATGATAATCTATCCGGGCAATGCCTAAGAGCTAATCTTCCAATAGAATATATAACAGGTTTGTTGATTTAAAATAACGTTGAAATCCGAAATTCAAGTTTCCTTAAAATTGACTTGACCGAAGAACAGCTACAAAATGATTTAGCTACTCTACTACAAGTGGTGAAATCAAATTCGCATTAATGTTGAAGGTATAAACTTGAATGGCATTACATCAACATTGTGTGCCGTTGCTATTCAAGGGTGATTAACTGATAAAATTTCAACCAAGTAGAAACAGTGGTTGATAATCATATTGTCGAAAAGCCTAACTTGAGCGTGAGTGTGAACTGGCATGGTATCACACTGCAGAATACTGTTAACGAAGTTATAACTATTATTGTTCACGAGAAGATAAGTTTAGATTTAGAACCAGGTATTCGAATTTAACACACATGCTTCAAGCCTGATAGGTCTTGCATAAGACCATATCAATAAAATAAGAACTATTGTTGAACAGTTGACTGAGTGGCAAACACCATTGAGATCTTAATACCTGATAAACGAGATCTTCAGTTACTCTATCAAATGCCTTCTCAAGATCATATGACCATATGACATTATTATTATATCGGTATTTTTTAATCACTATACGAAGTGTATGTATAACAACAGTTTTTCTAAAATATTAAATAGCGTTTTCACATAAGGCGTGTTAAGTGTGTTTGATACGTCCATAGTTAGAACAATTCTGTATGTCTCCCATATTTTTTATAAAATGACTTTGGTATCGCAATTCCATTTAAGAACTTAGTTAATAAATTTGCTTACTATTGATACCCAAAATCACCGAGATATTTCCAAATATCTGATGGAATCTCTAACGCTTCATCCGCTTCACAGCATTTTTGACTTCCAGTGGTCCAGTGCTGATGAGGGTATTTTTCGTTCAAAAGCCTATTGAATTATTGCTTCCACCTATCATTTACTCCTCTCTCATCTTTTATGGATTTGACGGCATGCATATTTTGTGCCTTTATATGGTCTTCGTGATTTCCGTTTTACTATTTTATACATTTTTAAATCGTCACTGGAAGGTGTTTTCTTTCTAGTGATCTTGTTCTGAATCGACACGGTGTCCCACCACCAAGGTTTCTTTCCATTAAGCAGGGTTGTGCACCTTTGATATATACCAATATATTTTATTGACTTCTCCTTGCAAATCATTTCAAAGTCATTTCACACAATCTTCGGCATGCGAGCATCTTGAATATTGCGACTAAAGTTTGTAGAAAGCGTTGTTTTAATACGATCATTTCCTACATGTAATTTAACCTTACTTTGTTGTTTCAATGTAGTGTGTTTTTAAATCTTGCGTTTAAAATGTACTGTGAAGTAAGAGGCTCACCAGGAATCACTTTGCAGTCTTTCTAATAATTCAATTTGAGTCTATAATATAGTATGAAAGCGTTTGAGATGATTTTTATAATACCTTTGTATATTATAGACTATATTGTCAATTGCGAATTACTATTGCCAAAATAGTCACCATAACAAACAAGAAATTTTAGATTTGTCTTTCCATCATGTCCATTCAGATCATCAGTAATCAGCAATGTTTCAGTTAATGAACGGGCCTATAAAACCGATTCCAGACGTTTCCAAATTTCGATCTTTGTAAATTCATCCGATCCTGTTTGTGGGGCATATAAAGAAATAATATTCATTATTGGTTGATTGTCTAATAATATCTTAAAAGTCATTATATTCGATCGATAATTCTATCTATGGACGTAACCCCTTGTCCAATATATTTTCACATCATTTTTAGGATCTTCACCGTTATAATACAGTTTATAGTCAACATCTATATATTTGACATTGAACCGTTTCCGTTTAGTATCCTGTATACAAGTTACTTGGATATTTACACCTCTGCTAACGCGGTTAAGGAACCGATCAAGTACCAAACTGTGTCAGATATGAGAGTGAAATTTAAACGACTTGTAAAATGTAGCTTACAATTTCTCAATGTCTAAAGAAGATTTGCTACCTCAATTTGATTTTCCTTTACCGTCAATGACAAAGAAACAGAGCAGTAGAGGACCTCCAATATTTGAAATATTTTTGTGGAACTTTATATCTGGGTGTCACAAAGGCTATCGTCAATATGTGCATCAGGCGGATACTAAAACTTTTCTGGTCAAACAAAATATGTAGTATTGTACCAAATACGCTGTACCATAACATTAAGAAATATGTACAAATACTGCAAAAGCACATAGAAATGCATACATAATACCACCCAGAGATCATCAATAACTTGCATGTAAACTTGTTTCCACTCATTGAATGTATCACCAACTATTATATGCAGTTTCGCAAACATTACCATGGAAATCCTGGAATGACGATTTCTTGTTGTCACCATAATCACTATTACCTCTAGTTTGTTATTCAGTTGGTTGTGTACAAGCAACAAAAATGCAATCATATCGTGATCTTCATTTCTATGATATCGTGATCTTATTACAATAACGATTTCTTAATATATAATAAAAATATAAAACCTAAATTATCAAAACTATTGATACCAAACTACTTGAAACTATATATGTTTCACAATCATCTAACTAAAATTAATTGAAGATGGTATTTCAATTTACTTAAATTTTAGTATCGTATCAAAATTCACTCAATTAACGTAATGAAACGTGTCACAGTTTTAGTTTTACATCTAATTAGTATCATCCAATTAATAAATGCTAAATCACCGTTTATTTTAAAACGAGTTGAAGATATTTTACCATTTGCCGATGAAGATATAATTAATTATCGTTTACCAAATGATACGCGTCCAGAATCGTATGATGTAACATTACAAACATGGGTGGATCAAGAAAATTTTATTTTCACTGGCAATGTTAAAATTGAAATTAGTGTGCTAAATGAAACTAACATCATTACGTTACATCACAGGCAATTGACTATTTTAAGTGTTAAATTGACAACAGTAAATCAATTGCCAGAAATTGTTCAATTAGAAACAGTTGAGTATGATACAATTAGAGAATTCTTAACGATACCATCTGTAACATCGTTAATAGCTGGTAATCGTTATCAAATTGAAATCGATTTTAGTGGTATACTAAGACAAGATCAAGCCGGATTTTATAGATCATCGTATCTAAATGATGCTGGAGTTAGAATGTAAATATTATTATTGATAATTATAAAATTAAAGTATTTCACACTATAATATTTCCTAAAATTTTATTATATAATTCAAAAACCAAAAAGGAAATTGGTTTATGTTTTATGCCATAGATACTTGATGCTCTCAATTATACTATTGAACTTCTTTTTCCATAAATTTCAGGTTTTGTATAATCCAGAATTTTCTATAAATATAAAATGTTTAAATTTTTATATTTGAAAGATATATAGAAAGAAATCATTTAGAGTAGCAGAATTTAGTCGAAACTATACAGGCGACAGGGATTGGTATAATTCAGTTTACAATGAATGTGTGGAATATGGCTCGGGTATCATCAAGAATATAGTTAGAAAAAATGCCTTACAGCATTTTAAAATCTTGTGTTCATAAATTATTGGGGCATGTAAAAACATTTACTAATTATGTTTTAAACTTTACAAAATTCTATAATACGAGATATTTTATAAAATATAATCGAAATGTTTCTGGATTTCGAATCTTCAGCATAGATGCTATCGAATAAAAATAATTACATTATTGTTAAATTATCAAAAAAAAAAAATAAAATAAAATTACAATAAAACTAAACAAGTCTGAAATAATTAACAGATACCATGCGACAACCCAATTTGAATCAACTGATGCTCGACATGGATTTCCCTGTTATGATGAACCTGAACTTAAGTCAAAATTTACTATTCGTATAACTCATAGTCCGAATTATAATGCAGTATCAAATATGCCTGTAAATCACATAACTATCAAGTAATATTCGCATTTTATTTATTTAAATACATGATATATTATTGTCCAAATTTTTTTTTTACAGCGAATTAGATGGTACAGTAACTACAGAATTCCAAGAGACGCCTTTAATGAGCACATACTTAATTGCATATGTTATATCAGACTTTGTATATATTGAAAAATATAGTCCAAAAAAAAATTTGCCACATCGTGTATATGCCCGTTCAAATATGATTGAAGATTCATATTTGGCTTTAGATTCTGGAGTTGACATATTGGATGCTTTATCGAATTACTTAGGTGTTAATTATTCATTGCCAAAATTGGATCAATTTGCTATACCACAATTTGCTGCTGGTGCTATGGAAAATTGGGGTATTGTAACATATAGGTAAACAAAAAAAATTAGGGATAAATTCGTTAATTAAAATTCTTAAATATATTGCTTCGATTTCTTTTTTTAGAGAAACTCAGTTTTTATATAATAATGCAACCTCAACATATACAAGGAAATCGGCAGCTGTTGAAACAATTGCCCATGAACTGGCACATCAGTGGTTTGGAGATTTAGTAACACCAAAATGGTGGACATATTTATGGCTAAATGAGGGATTTGCTACACTATTTGCAGATTACGCAATTGATATGGTACATGAAAATTTATTATTATCATCACCTCATTTTTTGTTGACCATGCATTATACAATACTGTGGATTCTAATCAAACATAACATATGCCAAATAGAGATAATTAATTGATATTTATCGTCGTCAAGATCATGAAGTCAAGATTTTCAACTCGATTGTTTCGACACTAAAAACCATACAATATGGTTGGTGGCCTACCTATGACATAATTTAATCAAATATGAGTAGGCACAAGAGCTTCTTTTTTTTTGTTTCATTTATTATGACTATAAATTAAACTGAGTGAGATCGCCATCGTTTTTTCCAGTTACAAACCTAATCAGTGATTCTCTGTAATTCGTTAGTAGCGACGTCAACGGTATTTGCAATCGTCATTATTACCGATCCCTTGAATATATTAGATCCAGTTTAGCCCGCTATGCTCCTATGTTCCTATGATGGACAAGAATGGCAACAAAATAAATTACTGCTTAACAGCTGAATGCACGTCGAATACGTCGAATACATCACCGATAAGTAAACTAAGCATAATTTGCATTGATGTACATAATATCGTAATCATTGCAAGTAGTGTACTTGTTAGGTAATTAATTAATCAGCGCATGTAAGAGTGTTATATCTATAGATGAGTTGAACTTCCTATATACCTTGATTAAGTAAGGTTAATTAACTCGAAATTGATTATTGTTCGGCTGGATAAAATTTCGACCTTTCGAACAGAACTACGACTGGCCAAATAAATATGTTCAATTTAGTGTAACTTTCACTAATTTGTGGAAGTTTCACTACTAGATTAAAATGAAAATATCATTTGAAGTGACTTTGTACTTGACTAGCTCGTTTTTAGGCCCTGGGAACGAAGTTCCAAGGGTCTATTGTATTTGATTCCGTTCATGTAACGCCAAGAAATAAACATCTCAGAAAAAAAAATCACACAGAAGTGCTTATAATTGAAAAAAAAGTTGATTTAAGCATGTCCTTCCGTTTGTACGTCTGTCCGTCCGCCCGTGCGCACGATAACTTGAGAACGCTATTAGATATTGCTATGAAATTTTGCATATGACATTATTATCTGATTTGTGAGGCTAAGTTCGAAGATGAGGGAAATTGGTGTACTCCTTCAAGTACCTCCCATTCAAACTTCTTACTCCTTTTTTTATTTTTTAGATTAAAATTGTTTGTATCATACATACAGACTTAAAATTTTACATATATAATTGATATTATAATTCGAAGATGAGGAAAATTGGAGTACTCCTTCAAGTGCCTCCCATACAAAATTTTTACTCTTTTTGGGTTCTGGGAACAAACTTTTTACTCCTTTTTTATTTTTTAGATTAAAATTTTTTGTATAATACATACTAACTTAAAACTTTACATGTATAACTGATATTATAATTGAAAGAATGTGTGGGAGTATAAGCTTTTTCGGATTACTCCTTGAAGTACCTCCCATGTATATTGTGCACAATAACTTGAGATTGCTTTGACAGATCTCCATGAAA